>NC_069473.1:1860249-1900875 GCF_026875155.1 Cherax quadricarinatus
TACACTCCCCCTACCTTTCCTATAGCCTCTCCTTTATTATTATTTTTTTTTGTTGTAGTTTTTTTGCATTGTCAACAAGTGAGGTTTCATGTGTTGTAGTATCAACATGTGAGGTTTCATGTGTTGTAGTATCAACATGTGAGGTTTCATGTGTTGCAGTATCAACATGTGAGGTTTCATGTGTTGTAGTATCAACATGTGAGGTTTCATGTGTTGTAGTATCAACATGTGAGGTTTCATGTGTTGTAGTATCAACATGTGAGGTTTCATGTGTTGTAGTATAAACATGTGAAGTTTCATGTGTTGTAGTATCAACATGTGAGGTTTCATGTGTTGTAGTATCAACATGTGAGGTTTCATGTGTTGTAGTATCAACATGTGAGGTTTCATGTGTTGTAGTATCAACATGTGAGGTTTCATGTGTTGTAGTATCAACATGTGAGGTTTCATGTGTTTTTAGTATCAACATATGAGGTTCATGTGTTGTTGTATCAACATGTGAGGTTTCATGTGTTGTAGTATCAACATGTGAGGTTTCATGTGTTGTAGTATCAACATGTGAGGTTTCATGTGTTGTAGTATCAACATGTGAGGTTTCATGTGTTGTAGTATCAACATGTGAGGTTTCATGTGTTGCAGTATCAACATGTGAGGTTTCATGTGTTGTAGTATCAACATGTGAGGTTTCATGTGTTGTAGTATCAACATGTGAGGTTTCATGTGTTGTAGTATCAACATGTGAGGTTTCATGTGTTGTAGTATCAACATGTGAGGTTTCAGTGTTGTAGTATCAACATGTGAGGTTTCATGTGTTGTAGTATCAACATGTGAGGTTTCATGTGTTGTAGTATCAACATGTGAGGTTTCATGTGTTGTAGTATCAACATGTGAGGTTTCATGTGTTGTAGTATCAACATGTGAGGTTTCATGTGTTGTAGTATCAACATGTGAGGTTTCATGTGTTGTTGTATCAACATGTGAGGTTTCATGTGTTGTAGTATCAACATGTGAGGTTTTATGTGTTGTAGTATCAACATGTGAGGTTTCATGTGTTGTAGTATCAACATGTGAGGTTTCATGTGTTGTAGTATCAACATGTGAGGTTTCATGTGTTGTAGTATCAACATGTGAGGTTTCATGTGTTGTAGTATCAACATGTGAGGTTTCATGTGTTGTAGTATCAACATGTGAGGTTTCATGTGTTGTAGTATCAACATGTGAGGTTTCATGTGTTGTAGTATCAACATGTGAGGTTTCATGTGTTGTTGTATCAACATGTGAGGTTTCATGTGTTGTAGTATCAACATGTGAGGTTTCATGTGTTGTATCAACATGTGAGGTTTCATGTGTTGTAGTATCAACATGTGAGGTTTCATGTGTTGTAGTATCAACATGTGAGGTTTCATGTGTTGTAGTATCAACATGTGAGGTTTCATGTGTTGTAGTATCAACATGTGAGGTTTCATGTGTTGTAGTATCAACATGTGAGGTTTCATGTGTTGTAGTATCACATGTGAGGTTTCATGTGTTGTAGTATCAACATGTGAGGTTTCATGTGTTGTAGTATCAACATGTGAGGTTTCATGTGTTGTAGTATCAACATGTGAGGTTTCATGTGTTGTAGTATCAACATGTGAGGTTTCATGTGTTGTATCAACATGTGAGGTTTCATGTGTTGTAGTATCAACATGTGAGGTTTCATGTGTTGTAGTATCAACATGTGAGGTTTCATGTGTTGTAGTATCAACATGTGAGGTTTCATGTGTTGTTGTATCAACATGTGAGGTTTCATGTGTTGTAGTATCAACATGTGAGGTTTCATGTGTTGTATCAACATGTGAGGTTTCATGTGTTGTAGTATCAACATGTGAGGTTTCATGTGTTGTAGTATCAACATGTGAGGTTTCATGTGTTGTAGTATCAACATGTGAGGTTTCATGTGTTGTAGTATCAACATGTGAGGTTTCATGTGTTGTAGTATCAACATGTGAGGTTTCATGTGTTGTAGTATCAACATGTGAGGTTTCATGTGTTGTAGTATCAACATGTGAGGTTTCATGTGTTGTATCAACATGTGAGGTTTCATGTGTTGTAGTATCAACATGTGAGGTTTCATGTGTTGTATCAACATGTGAGGTTTCATGTGTTGTAGTATCAACATGTGAGGTTTCATGTGTTGTAGTATCAACATGTGAGGTTTCATGTGTTGTAGTATCAACATGTGAGGTTTCATGTGTTGTAGTATCAACATGTGAGGTTTCATGTGTTGTAGTATCAACATGTGAGGTTTCATGTGTTGTAGTATCAACATGTGAGGTTTCATGTGTTGTAGTATCAACATGTGAGGTTTCATGTGTTGTAGTATCAACATGTGAGGTTTCATGTGTTGTAGTATCAACATGTGAGGTTTCATGTGTTGTAGTATCAACATGTGAGGTTTCATGTGTTGTAGTATCAACATGTGAGGTTTCATGTGTTGTAGTATCAACATGTGAGGTTTCATGTGTTGTGTATCAACATGTGAGGTTTCATGTGTTGTAGTATCAACATGTGAGGTTTCATGTGTTGTTGTATCAACATGTGAGGTTTCATGTGTTGTAGTATCAACATGTGAGGTTTCATGTGTTGTATCAACATGTGAGGTTTCATGTGTTGTAGTATCAACATGTGAGGTTTCATGTGTTGTATCAACACGTGAGGTTTCATGTGTTGTTGTATCAACATGTGAGGTTTCATGTGTTGTAGTATCAACATGTGAGGTTTCATGTGTTGTATCAACATGTGAGGTTTCATGTGTTGTATCAACACGTGAGGTTTCATGTGTTGTTGTATCAACATGTGAGGTTTCATGTGTAGTATCAACATGTGAGGTTTCATGTGTTGTAGTATCAACATGTGAGGTTTCATGTGTTGTAGTATCAACATGTGAGGTTTCATGTGTTGTAGTATCAACATGTGAGGTTTCATGTGTTGTAGTATCAACATGTGAGGTTTCATGTGTTGTAGTATCAACATGTGAGGTTTCATGTGTTGTAGTATCAACATGTGAGGTTTCATGTGTTGTAGTATCAACATGTGAGGTTTCATGTGTTGTAGTATCAACATGTGAGGTTTCATGTGTTGTAGTATCAACATGTGAGGTTTCATGTGTTGTAGTATCAACATGTGAGGTTTCATGTGTTGTAGTATCAACATGTGAGGTTTCATGTGTTGTAGTATCAACATGTGAGGTTTCATGTGTTGTAGTATCAACATGTGAGGTTTCATGTGTTGTAGTATCAACATGTGAGGTTTCATGTGTTGTTGTATCAACATGTGAGGTTTCATGTGTTGTAGTATCAACATGTGAGGTTTCATGTGTTCTATCAACATGTGAGGTTTCATGTGTTGTAGTATCAACATGTGAGGTTTCATGTGTTGTATCAACACGTGAGGTTTCATGTGTTGTTGTATCAACATGTGAGGTTTCATGTGTTGTAGTATCAACATGTGAGGTTTCATGTGTTGTATCAACATGTGAGGTTTCATGTGTTGTATCAACACGTGAGGTTTCATGTGTTGTTGTATCAACATGTGAGGTTTCATGTGTAGTATCAACATGTGAGGTTTCATGTGTTGTAGTATCAACATGTGATGATTCATGTGTTGTAGTATCAACATGTGAGGATTCATGTGTTGTAGTATCAACATGTGAGGTTTCATGTGTTGTAGTATCAACATGTGAGGTTTCATGTGTTGTAGTATCAACATGTGAGGTTTCATGTGTTGTAGTATCAACATGTGAGGTTTCATGTGTTGTAGTATCAACATGTGAGGTTTCATGTGTTGTAGTATCAACATGTGAGGTTTCATGTGTTGTAGTATCAACATGTGAGGTTTCATGTGTTGTAGTATCAACATGTGAGGTTTCATGTGTTGTAGTATCAACATGTGAGGTTTCATGTGTTGTAGTATCAACATGTGAGGTTTCATGTGTTGTAGTATCAACATGTGGAGATTCTGGTAACACTGACAAGTGTTCAGTGCTGACCATCATTTATCAGGTTAGGTAAGGTTCGTCAGGAAACAGGATAAATGTTTCCTAACGCGGGTCTCAGTCATGTGATAACCTACCGTTGGAGTTTTTTGCCATATGACCGAGACCTTTCCCTGGCTTACCGGTCCACCCCTATAAAAATTATGGTCACAGTTATAACCATTTAGCATCAACTATCATATAATAATGATATACAAGTGTAAACAGAATAATTTAATTCACCTCAAAATGAATTGTGTAGATGATAACATAGATTCTCATGTCTGCCCTTTATTATTCTAGCTTTAACATGATTGATTTTTGAGAATTATATAAATTTCCCTGATCTACTTAGTGCATTTATGTAGATAATAAACCATTTTTTTTCTTACAGACCGGCAGATTGTTTGGGCTACAGGAGGATGGGATATAACACGAGCCGCGTGTTTAATATATTTCCTGCCAGGTAAGTTACTAATGTACTGGAGTATGTAAATAAATGTTCGAGAAAACCGACAGGATGGTAAATAAAACTCTTGAGTAACATTTGGGGATCTTTATTCTGAAATCGTTTAGCCAGCCAGTAGCTTCTTCAGTCCAATGTAAAAAAAAAGTGGAAGATTAGGAGTAGTTTGTGGTGATCAATCCCTCATGACTCACGAAATCGTAATGACACGATTGCAGACAAACCATACCACGGGCGGGGACTGAACTCTGAGTGAGTCGTAAAACACTAGGCCAGCACGTTAGCCACTGTGCCAGCTGATTACAATAAGACTCATCCATCTAGGTATATTTTTATACTATAGAGAGGTTAGCACAGGCCCCACTGTGACCACAAATGCAAGTTTTTACAGATGAATCTCCCTCTGGCGTGGTCGTGACGAACTCTAGTTCTAATACCCCCAAAACCGTCATCATGATTCACGAAACCGTAATGACACGATCGCAGCATGGAGTCGATGTGTTCAGTCCATTAATCTTGATAAAAATATAGCATAAAGACACCCGGATGCTGGACGAGTATCTCATTTATCGTACTGGACTGCAGTGATTAGTTATGGTATTAAGAGAAACAAGTTAGCCAGACTCTGCATGAAGGAAACACAAAATCTGCGCTATGAAAGTGGAATAATGGTGTTGAAATTTAGTGCTTTACAACGAACCATCACGTATTGCCTGGCCTTAAATATTGGTTGTTTTATCGCTCCTTATAGATATATTAACTGTAATATAGTTGTCACTGGATCATTACTTTCCTGCATAAATGTCGGAAGCAAAATATAAGCGGATTTGGGTAACTGTTCTAACTGTTCTCCCCTTAATTGTATTTTGAGGTGATGATGCAGTCGGCAGAAGCTTGATGATCTTCAGTATTTAAGACAACAGGTCAAAATTTGCTCTGTTCTTGGTTTTAAACTTTTACTTTTGCATCAGATTCATCAAGATTACGGTACTGGACACCTGCTCCTAGGCTGAGGGACTGATTATCTTATCCTCAACCTTTTCAGTCTTCTGTATTGTACTGATAAGGCCACTGGTTGGTGAAACGTCTTCAGAATAAAGATACGCAGATATTACACAGGTGTCTAATTGATAATACAAGCTTTGTGCATGCTACCTTACCAAAGTGTCAAATGGAGTACTGGAACACTGAGCTTATCCAAGCAATAATAACGTAGTAATTTTAAGAGATTTTAATTAGCATTCTCTGACTAAATATAGAATCAGACGACTTTGCAGAGGTAATTCGGGACTGTTTGTCAACAATGATACACAACCTCCTTGAGTTGCTTCAAACAAATAAGGAGATACTTCTTAATAATCTGGAGATTAGGGAAGAACTTAGAGCAGCGTGCGCTCATACATTGGTTACATTTAACATTGAATAGTAACAAGGTTAATACAGTAAGAGGCCAAGATTTTTGTGCATGAGCTGACCAGAGTAACACTTCTAAATTCTATCCATGCTGCTCAAAGAACAGCATGGAGAAGAAAAAGAGTTTATTGGAGTATCAAGAGAGTCGAGGGCCAGTTAATATACCAATATATTCATGTTAAAAGTGAGGTTAAAAACGAAACGAGGAAAGCTAAATGAGACTAAAAAATTGAAGTTGCAAGGAATTCGAGGAAAAATTTGATAAGTTTCTCCCAAATATATAGAACAAAGACGAGAGAAAAGTTAAGTCCTCTTGAACTAACTCTGGGAACTTGACTAACAATGAGAACGAAATGTGATAGACTTTAAAGTTTTTGATTTCCATCTTCGCAAAAACATCAAAGTAATTAATTATTAAAGTGGACTTGCTTTAAATTGTGGACTTGCTTTAAATGGTGGACTTGCTTTAAATGGTGGACTTGCTTTAAATGGTGGACTTGCTTTAAATGGTGGACTTGCTTTAAATGGTGGACTTGCGTTAAATGGTGGACTTGCTTTAAATGGTGGACTTGCTTTAGGAAATGGTTATTAACCAGGTTAACTCATTAAAGCGAAATAAGACTTTAGGTTCCTGATGAACTATCGTAAAGGTTATTAAATAGGAACCTAGTGAACCACTAACTTTCTCTTTGTCTTTCCATCTTCTACTCCGTTCCTGACATTCTTTGACTTTCCTAAATTTTTGTAACTTTGCAACTGCCGAGATTAATTTCCAATAGCCATTTGCCAGAACAATCTTGCGAGTTGTGCAGGTCAGCTTGCAGTCTTTCCTGCTCCTCTTCTGTTTACATTTTACTCGTTCGTTTTATATCATCTACGAAATAGGGAAACATCTGACTAATTCTTCCTTTATGAAGCAATAGTCAGATGTTTCCCTGTTCGTAGGCTGATGTGTATTCTTCCGTTACGTCGTTCATAAACACCAGAAATAGTACTGCCCCTTACAGGACTTACTGACCCTTGCATGGTTCACTTCAGGGTTACTACGTCAAACCTTTTAAATTTCAATTATTTACAATATTATGGTATTTAGTTGCAAATATTGTTTAACATTTATGATAGGAATCTGATGAAGGCGTGTTAGGGAATCCCAACCACCTGGAATTCTTTTAAAAATAATTATATAAATGTCAACCGTCTTGTGACTTCAGTCCATTTAGAGAAACGTAAAAATTAAGTTCTTCTCCTTAAATTATTACTTTTGTCCTTAAGATTATTATAAAAGTGAAAAAGATTATTTGCTATTTGACAAATAGCCAATATATTTCAATTTATTTACACTTAAGTACATTTCAGTGTGTTCTACTGAACTGAGAACCCCAGGTAGGTACCACTGATAATGTTACAAATGTCAGTAGTATGTATACTGTCATGTATACCTATGTATACGGTCATGCATACCCGTCACATATACCCACACTAGCCGTTAAACTGTCTCACAGAGTATGGTAGGGGTCTCGACTTCACTCCAGCATTTTAAACACCGTGGGGGGGAGGGGGGCTAACCAGCAAACACTATCCACAGTCAGTAGTGAGTTACATATCTGCATGACAGGACGTGGGCAAGACAACTTACGAGACTCTTATCGATAAAGCCAAGGCTATCGCAACACGAAGTATTAATTCCACAAGAATCACTCAGTCAAATCCACTATCAAATTCTCATGACCCAAAGACTGTAAGGTAGAATATCGGTTACTTCTCGGTTAATCTAGGTTCTCAGAAAGTGTAATAGCAGGATTATCGGATGAGCTCATGTTAGAAAGGCTAGTTTTACAAGTTCTCATATAACATTACAATGACAGTACCATATACCAGTAGCATGTCCTCACATGCCTGTTAATGCACAGTACCATGTTCTCACAAGCCTGTTCCTACACAGCTGTTGTGATCCAGTGTCAGTGTGGTGTGACATGACAACCGAGGGAGGTGGCTGGGTGGTTATACTGGCTCGCGGGCCACAGACGGACCAGGAAAATTTTGCTCGCTCCTGGAATGAATACAAGACCGGGTTTGGCAATCGTTATCGAGAGTATTGGATAGGTAAGTTAAACAAAGGTACATACACTCATCTCTTAAAGATGCTTTGTCATGTTAAGAACACATCCCAGTCCATTGAGGTGATATTCACATATGTATTCGTTTTCATTGTTAGGTTCTTTTAATATTCAATTGTAAAGCTCAGAATCCTCCTTCTTAGGTTAACATATAATCCAGGAACGTTTAAATTTAATAAAGCAAACCTTCATAGGTTGACCGAAATTATAGCCAAGACAGCAGTGCCAAAGCGTCTGTAATCAAGCCAATAAGATTGCTGGGATATACGTAAAAATATATAAGTAACTGAAATCCAAAATTTTTGCAACAGTCTTGATATAGCCTGTGCAACAAACGCAGTTTGTTGCGAAGTTAAGATAAGAGATAAGATGTTGTTCGGGTTCTTAACCCCGGAAGGTTAGCCACCCAGAATATCCCAAGAAAGTCAGTACGTCATCGATGGACTGTCTTATTTCCATTAAGAGCCTCAATTTTGTCCTCCAGGATGCGTCCCACACCAGTCGACTAACACCCAGGTACCTACTTGCTAGGTGAACAGGACAACAGGTGTAAGGAAACGCATCAAATTTTTTCACCTCGCCCGAAATAGAACCCGGACACTGTGCGTGTGAAACGATAGCTTTGCCAGCCAGGCCACGGGGCCTCATAGTAGTTCTCGTCTTCATGTTAAAGAATAAACGAAAATGTGTTGGAAAGCCTGCAGATAAAGATGACAAAATTAATACTCTGTATCTGGAATCTCTCATATGGAAAAAAGTTTGAGAACTGTCAATATAATGAATGATGAAGAACGAAACATGTGAGTGACGTGTACAAGTGAATGATAAGTATAAATTAAAGAGGTTCATAATCAATGCTGTGAAGATGTCTAAGAATAAAAATTCAAAGCAATGGTTTCAGGATGAATAAATTCAGGTAAAGAAATGAATATAGGAAAGTACTGGTAAGGTAATATTGATGTAGATGAGTATAACAAACTGCCAAGTATCACCTTGGAAGCAAATGCCACGTCATGGGTACCTTTAAAAGTAAGTCGAAAATATAAGTAGGAAGAACTAAAGGGTTAACAGACTTGTCTAGCACGGGCCAGGAGGCCAACTTGTCTAGCACGGGCCAGGAGGCCAACTTGACCAGCACGGGCCAGGAATGTCTAGCACGGGCCAGGAGGCCAACTTGTCTAGCACGGGCCAGGAGGCCAACTTGTCCAACACGGGCCAGGAGGCCAACTTGTCTAGCACGGGCCAGGAGGCCAACTTGTCCAGCACGGGCCAGGAGGCCAACTTGTCCAGCACGGGCCAGGAGGCCAACTTGTCCAGCACGGGCCAGGAATGTCTAGCACGGGCCAGGAGGCCAACTTGTCTAGCACGGGCCAGGATTGTCTAGCACGGGCCAGGAGGCCAACTTGTCCAGCACGGGCCAGGATTGTCTAGTACGGGCCAGGAGGCCAACTTGTCCAGCACGGGCCAGGATTGTCTAGCACGGGCCAGGAGGCCAACTTGTCCAGCACGGGCCAGGATTGACTAGCACGGGCCAGGAGGCCAACTTGTCCAGCACGGGCCAGGATTGTCTAGCACGAGCCAGGAGGTCAACTTGTCCAGCACGGGCCAGGATTGTCTAGCACGGGCCAGGAGGCCAACTGGTCCAGCACGGGCCAGGATTGTCTAGCACGGGCCAGGAGGCCAACTTGCTAGCCGGCCAGGATTGTCTAGCACGGGCCAGGAGGCCAACTTGTCTAGCACGGGCCAGGATTGTCTAGCACGGGCCAGGAGGTCAACTTGTCCAGCACGGGCCAGGATTGTCCAGCACGGGCCAGGAGGCCAACTTGTCCAGCACGGGCCAGGATTGTCTAGCACGGGCCAGGAGGCCAACTTGTCTAGCACGGGCCAGGATTGTCTAGCTCGGGCCAGGAGGCCAACTTGTCTAGCACGGGCCAGAATTGTCTAGCAAGGGCCAGGAGGCCAACTTGTCTAGCACGGGCCAGGATTGTTTACCACGGGCCAGGAGGCCAACTTGTCTAGCACGGGCCAGGATTGTCTAGCACGGGCCAGGAGGTCAACTTGTCCAGCACGGGCCAGGATTGTTCCAGCAAGGGCCAGGAGGCCAACTTGTCCAGCACGGGCCAGGATTGTCTACACGGGCCGGGAGGCCAACTTGTCTAGCACGGGCCAGGTTTTTGGTCTAGCACGGGCCAGGAGGCCAACTTGTCTACACGGGCCAGGATTTTTCTAGCACGGGCCAGGAGGCCAACTTGTCCAGCACGGGCCAGGAGGCCAACTTGTCTAGCAGGGGCCAGGATTGACTAGCACGGACCAGGAGGCCAACTTGTCCAGCACGGGCCAGGAGGCCAGCTTGTCTAGCACGGGCCAGGATTGTCTAGCACGGGCCAGGAGGCCAACTTGTCCAGCACGGGCCAGGAGGCCAACTTGTCCAGCACGGGCCAGGAGGCCAGCTTGTCTAGCACGGGCCAGGATTGTCTAGCACGGGCCAGGAGGCCAACTTGTCCAGCACGGGCCAGGAGGCCAACTTGTCCAGCACGGGCCAGGAGGCCAACTTGACCAGCACGGGCCAGGAGGCCAACTTGTCCAGCACGGGCCAGGATGCCAACTTGTCCAGCACGGGCCAGGAGGCCAACTTGTCCAGCACGGGCCAGGAGGACAACTTGTCCAGCACGGGCCAGGAGGCCAACTTGTCCAGCACGGGCCAGGAGGCCAGCTTGTCTAGCACGGGCCAGGATTGTCTAGCACGGGCCAGGAGGCCAACTTATCCAGCACGGGCCAGGATTGTCTAGCACGAGCCAGGAGGCAAACTTGTCCAGCACGGGCCAGGATTGTCTAGCACGGGCCAGGAGGCCAACTCGTCCAGCACGGGCCAGGATTGTCTGTCACGAGCCAGGAGGCCAACTTGTCCAGCACGGGCCAGGATTGCCTAGCACGGGCCAGGAGGCCAACTTGTCCAGCACGGGCCAGGATTGTCTAGCACGGGCCAGGAGGCCAACTTGTCTAGCACGGGGAAGGATTGCTAGCAAGGGCCAGGACCCCCAATTGCCCTAGCACGGGCCAGGATTGTCTAGCACGGGCGAGGAGGTCAACTTGTCCAGCACGGGCCAGGATTGTCCAGCACGGGCCAGGAGGCCAACTTGTCCAGCACGGGCCAGGATTGTCTAGCACGGGCCAGGAGGCCAACTTGTCTAGCACGGGCCAGGATTGTCTAGCTCGGGCCAGGAGGCCAACTTGTCTAGCACGGGCCAGGATTGTCTAGCAAGGGCCAGGAGGCCAACTTGTCTAGCACGGGCCAGGATTGTCTACCACGGGCCAGGAGGCCAACTTGTCTAGCACGGGCCAGGATTGTCTAGCACGGGCCTGGAGGTCAACTTGTCCAGCACGGGCCAGGATTGTCCAGCACGGGCCAGGAGGCCAACTTGTCCAGCACGGGCCAGGATTGTCTAGCACGGGCCAGGAGGCCAACTTGTCTAGCACGGGCCAGGATTGTCTAGCTCGGGCCAGGAGGCCAACTTGTCTAGCACGGGCCAGGATTGTCTAGCAAGGGCCAGGAGGCCAACTTGTCTAGCACGGGCCAGGATTGTCTAGCACGGGCCAGGAGGCCAACTTGTCTAGCACGGGCCAGGATTGTCTAGCACGGGCCAGGAGGCCAACTTGTCCAGCACGGGCCAGGAGGCCAACTTGTCTAGCAGGGGCCAGGATTGTCTAGCACGGGCCAGGAGGCCAACTTGTCCAGCACGGGCCAGGAGACCAGCTTGTCTAGCACGGGCCAGGATTGTCTAGAACGGGCCAGGAGGCCAACTTGTCCAGCACGGGCCAGGAGGCCAACTTGTCTAGCACGGGCCAGGAGGCCAACTTGTCCAGCACGGGCCAGGAGGCCAACTTGTCCAGCACGGGCCAAGAGGCCAACTACATTGCTTCATTACTGGTATTAAGTAAAAGAGCTAAACATATTTTTCGTTAATTTTATTTTCACTTTTCCGTTTTTTATATATATTTTTTCAATTAATATTTAATGGAAACATCAAACTAAGACTCCTATACATTGTTTTATCAATTATGTGAACATATGTTAAATTTTTTATGAGCAGGAAACGATGTGCTTCACCAGATGACGAAGACGTCAGAGTATGTCTTAAGAGTTGATGCTGAAGATTTTGAAGGCAACCGCAAGTTTGGTAAATGGAGACGTTTTGGTACTGGCAGTGAAGCAGATCTGTAAGTGTGTTCTCTCCTACATTACTGTTTACCTTAATCTACCTTTATCAAGTATGTTGTTCTGTAAATGTGTTTTACCATTTTAAACAGGTGTACGAATGCTGATATATAATATTATATATATATATATATATATATATATATATATATATATATATATATTATATATATATATATATATATATTATATATATATATATTCGTGCCGAATATGTAAAACTGGTCCAATTAGCAAAGAAACTCATTTTAAAAATTAAGTCCTTCCTAAAATTTTCTCTTATACGTTTAAAGATATATTTTTTTCATTAATGTTAATGTAAAGTTTTAATTTGCACCAAAAGAATCTTAGAAAACTTACCTAACCTTATTATAACAAGAACAATTTATTGTAGCCCAACCCAACTATATATATATTAGATTTGTTACAATAAATTAATACTAAACAAACACAGTGAAATTTATTTTTTTTCGTTAGGTTCAGAACGATTTTGGTGAAATTATTGCATACACAAATTTTCACTTGTCCTATATGGCAAGATGAGCGTTGCTTTTTTAAGCTAAGATCGCAAGTTCTGCCTATTCGGCACGACGTTATTATATTATATTATATATATATATATATATAATTAAAATATATTATATATATATATATATATATAAAATTTATTTATATTTAAAAATATTAAATATATATATATAATATATGTATGTATTATATATATAATATATATATATATATATATATATTATATATATATATATTAAATATATATATATATATATATATATATATATATATATATGAATTCTTCCTCGACATCTTATAATCTTTTCTGAGTCGAGATAAAGTCCTAAAGAATTAATCATATCAGATTTCTTTGGGGATTTATCTTGTGTTTCCAGACATTTATGTTCTGTAGAGAAAACATCTTTCTGTATTAGTTTCACCCAGTATTTAATGGGTTCAAGATATTCATAATTAGGTTTAATTCATTTAATGAATTTGAAAATAAGAGCTGTAACTCTTAAGAGTTTACCCAAAGATGAGTATTTAGATCCATCATTAACTATTTTTGTTGTGCCTGTAGTATTTACACAGATTATTTCTCAGAGCCAGTTCGGTCCGTGGAGCCATAATTTATTATCCACAAATTTCTTGAGTGGGCACCATGTGACAACATGGATTCTCTTGGATAAAGAGATAATCTCTCTTCACCTCTTTTATTTCTGCTACTCTATTCTGTACATAGATCAACTTACTCTAATTATTTCTTAACCACTGGAGAACTGCTTCATTATCACTCCAGATCACGGTTTTTTCAAAAGTGAGATGATCAAGTACTTTGTTGAGTTAGACAGCTAATTTTGTACCTACATAGAGTGCTGTCAGTTCCAGTTGTGGTACTGTTCTGACCTTGAAGTAATTAGTGTACCTTCTTCAGCATTACTCATGTAAGCTACAGCGCCATAACCTCTGGTTGACGCATCACAGAACACATGTAATGTGTACTTGTTTCCTTCTTGACCTATTTGTCTGGGAAGTTTAATTTGATGAAGTTGTTTAAACTCTTTGGATAGTTCATCCCATGCTTGACTCATTTCTTCATTGAGCTTCCATGCATCTTGTACAAGCATTTTACCTTTATGGTAATTGGTGAGACGAATCCTAGAGGATCAAAACATTGTGATTCCCTCTGACAGTAAACATGTTTTAGTGAGTGTACTGCATGATTTTTTTATCCATTGAGACTCAAAGTATCTTCCTGTGTGTTTCAGTTAAGTCCCAGCATATTGTTGCAATCAGGAATTTCAGCTTTAAGGAAATATTCTTTGATAAATTCCCTTAATTGCTTTGAATTAGTATTTCGCATCCTTAGAGGCATATTTGATTCTTTCATCTCCTTGTTAGCTTCTCTGTATAAGGATTTCAAATCCTCCTCTTTATTCACAGTATCTTGAAGATTGTCCACATAGAAACTTTTCTTTAAGATTTCTTTGAAGGAACTTTCAGATTTCTTCAAATGTGTATTTAGAGTAGCTTCTAGTAAGAATGGAGAGGATGTTGCACCAAATAATACTGATTTAAAACGATAAGTTTTCACAGGACTTTGAAGATCATGTGGATTTTCAGGCCACAAGAATCGAGTATATTCTCTATCTATTTATTGTAGTCCTACTCTTAAGAAAGCTTTTGGAAATATCGCCGTGTAGGCATATAGGTTTGTGCGAAATTTCATAAAGCACGTATCCAAGCTTCTCAGTTAATGAGGGTCCGGTCACAGACAGTCATTAAAAACTTGCTGCATCTTTATTTGCACGTGCGCTGCAATTATATACAACACGTAGTGGTTTCAGAATCTTTTCTGACTCCATGGTGAGGGAGACAATGAACTTTTGTCTTCAACTTATCTTCGACTATTTCCCAATGAATATTGTCCAGCTGTTCTTGAATGATATTATCACAGACAGTCAGCAGCTCTGGATTCTTCCTGAGCTTATGTATTTGTGCTTTCGTTGCCCCGAAAGCCATGCGATAATTGCTAGGCAGATGTGGTGGATTTAATTTCCATGGTAACCTAACCCCATACGTCCAAACTTTATATTGACAGTGTCCCAAATATTGGTTATAAGTCTTGAGACTCTTGTGGGCTTGGTATATTTACATCAAAACCTATCGCATGTAAATCCCACAACTTACAACTGGTTCATTCTTTTTCTTCCAGTAACGATAATTTTTGCTGGGGTACATGATCAGCGGTTATTCCTCGTAACTAGTACATTTTCTACTGAATCAGTATCAGCTTCTTTCCACTTTGAGGGGGAATGGGACCACAAAATCATGTGGCCCCCTTGCTGTTTTCAGCAAGTGAACATCAGTTTACTTACTATATTTTGCACAAAACATGATAATAATCACTTCCAATGATTTAAATCAATTGGACTAATTGTGTCCGTCTTGTATGTCAGGATAGGCTAACTTGACCTTAGCTGCCTTCAGTGCTGCAACTGTTTCTTTTAATCCCTGGTTTCTACACGACTTAGGCAAATCATCTACTACCACAATTTCTACTGTTTTTTTCCTGTTTTCCCAAAACCAACAGTGATTCTGGCTGGGTCATATGTCTGTTTACCAGAATTGTGGAAAAAAAACAGCTATATCAAACTGTACTTTGGCATAGGGTTGTTTATTCAGTTTCTGCAACACTTTTCTTTTTAAATGAAGGACCTTTGTGAGCCTTGATCAAATAGTGTTAGCACATTGGCTTTGTGTAATTTATTAGATAACCAACTCGAGCTATCGAGAGAGCAGTTGCTTTAAACTTATCTCTCACATTTAATGCTTTTTGCTTGATGACTTCCTGATTCTGTGGAAGTCTTCTGCTGTTCAGCAAAGTATTTGGGCATAATGCTGTATGATGCATACCCTTGCATTTAAAACACTTTTTTAGTGAGCATTAACCTCCCTTATTTTTCACCTAAAAAACTTGATGCACCTTTCACCCTGATGAAACACGTTGTTTTACGTGCTCCATTGAAGGTGTATTGACTACAATACTGTGCCAATTTGTTCCATCACAAGTACACATTTTGGGTACGTTATGTGTGACAGTCTGTTTTACTGTCTGTTGTATTCACAGCTTGATAAGTGCCAATTTTGGGATTTTCCCATTATGTGGTTTAGTGGGAGTAGGTATACTCTTTTTATACTGAGTTGAAGGTTTGTTATCCACCAGATTTGTGGATTTTTCATCTTGTCCCATTGCTTGCATGCATGAAATTATTGCTTGTAAACCATTGATAATTTCTTCACAAGTGAAACAGCGTTTATTGAACATAATATTTAATCGTTCAATAGTTTGTGGTGACAACTTATCCTGTACAATACCACTGATAAACCAATCACACTGCCTTAGGTCATATTTAGCACCTAGAGATCTGAGACTATTGTCTAATGTGATCCTAAATGCCTGTAAGTCTGAAAAAAACAATGTTTGGGTGGCTTCAAGCTTGAAATTAAGACTGCATGTCTAACCCTGGCCTTGTCAGCATCAAAGTAATTGTCTGCTAAGACACGTAAGGCTATTTGATAATTACCTTTAACCATCGGAAATGACTTAATCAGTTAGTAGGGTTCTCCTTTCACAAGACATTCAAGATAATTGAACTTACCAATCTCATCTATGTCAGTTCGTGAATTTACTATGGAATGAAAACCACTAATGAATTCTTCGTAATTATGACCTTGGAAAATAAGTAATGACAAGGTAGGCAAACTTAGTAATGGGACACTTGTTGTGGCAATTGTTGTGCCAGGTGTTTGACCACTAGTTACAGTAGGTCTCTGTGACAGAGTTTTGTGACAGATAGCCTGTACTCATGTCCACCTTAATTATTCATTACTAAAAGTATCCAAAACATTTTTAATTTTATCCTCAGATGGATCTAATTCTAGAAACTCATTTTCATATTTTGTATAGTCTGAATTAATTATTTTCAGATGTTGTGTAATTCAAATTTCTCAAGATCATCAAAATCTATGTTTATATCTTGAGTTAATCTTATACAGACTGAAATTAGATTTTCTAATTGTGTAATCTTAGTCTATAAAAACTGACACTGAGTTTTCAAACAAGCCATTTTAATGGTATACTGAAAATTCTAGCACCACACTTAGAGTGTTTAAAAAACACTGTACTGCTATAAACATTTAAGTTTTTTTATGCTCAAGTCAGCAATAATCGAGTCACACACTACTGAACCGCTAAGCTTAACCTCAGGGTCAATGACCATGAAGGGTACAGGGTACATATGGCTGGACAATGCCTCTGGTGTTTATGTCCTGAGTTTGCAGTGTCAGCTTGACAATGTTGAGTCACAGTAAATAACGACATTATACATTTCATTTACTATACACTATAAATGTCACTGTAAAACTGTGAATCACATGTGTATATTTCTTACACATATATAAATGTCACTGTTAATATATATACAAAAGCTTACACTTTATATATAATTTCCTTTAATATAACGGTTAAATCTATAAGAAACAAACATAAACACAATCACTTCTCTTAATTTCTGTCTATAAACATTTTTAAACAATATAAAACTCAGACAAACTGACCATCAAACTGGCTTATTGTTTTCGTCAGCATTTCATTAGCTTGAGAGTAGTGGATGACGGGTTGCCATCCTCCGTTTTCGGTTGGGTGAGTCACCCAGCTCCCACTGGGTGAAAACTGGGTGAGCTTCCTATTTTTCTTGCTGCCCATTCTCTGTGATGGAGCCTGGAGGGATTTATTTATACTGATTTATATTGCAAAACACTAGTTTTACAGCTTTTTTTGAAGGACCTTGGCTCGTAGGTTATTTGTACACTGTAGTACAACAAATCTGGACCACAGTGTGGCCTTTATCCAGTCAAGCATGACCAAAATTGGGTTTAGAAATGGCACAACTCAGGTTTAAAGATTAAATATAGGGAACTTTGCTTGATAGACAGCTTCCGCCTACACAGCCGCCCCTGCTGTCTTAATTAAACATAGACAACAATGTATGCTATACACAAATAACCAGCACATAAAAGAGAGGATTTTATGACAACGTTTTGATCTGACGTGCAGGTTATTTGTGTATTGTTCCAGTCATTGTATTGTGCCTTTTTTTTGTTATTAATGTACACTATCTTTACCATGGTGGGTTTAAAATGGAGCAAGGATTTTCCTTAATTGTCCTGCTAAAGTAAAGATGGGCTGTCTCTTCTTAAACTAAACTATTTGCAACATGGACTCGTGCAAGGAGCGGCGGTCACTTGACCATGTCACATGCTCGCACTGCATCTGGGATCAATTACTTGATATAGCAGTAAACAAGATG
The DNA here is from genome assembly GCF_026875155.1 of Cherax quadricarinatus. NCBI lineage: Eukaryota > Metazoa > Arthropoda > Malacostraca > Decapoda > Parastacidae > Cherax > Cherax quadricarinatus. Next base: position 1,878,359 of record NC_069473.1, read on the forward strand.
CTTGCCCCTTCTGAGAGTGCTGGGCCCCTCAAAGGCTGAAAGGGGCTGAAGGGGCTAATACCCTCCTCCTGGAGAAAATTTTCTCCATAATTTAGATAAGTTTTACAAAAAATTTTAAAAATAAACAAATGCAATGAAATATATTTTTTCATTAGTTCAGAATTATTTCTGAGAAATTATTACATACACAAATTTTCGTTTTTGGGTTATTCGGGAAAGAAGAGCATTGCTATTTAAGCCAAAATCGCAAGATTTACCTATTCGGGACGACATATATATATATATATATATATATATATATATATATATATATATATATATATATATATATATATATATATATATATATATAAAATATGTATATATTATATATATATATATATATATATATATATATATATATATATTAATTATATATATATATATATATATATATATTATATAATATATATATATATATTATATATATATATATATATATTGTCGAAAATGGTTTACCAGGTAAGGTTGATTAAATATAGGGAATACTTAGCTGATAAGACAACAAATCGTCCACACAGCCGCCCCTGCAGACGTCTTGAATTGCTGTCTTGATCACTTCTCAACGGGCTGAAATAAAGTAATTTTGTAAGATTATAAATTACCCCTAGGGGGTGTTATGTCAGCATATTTCATTCACTGATTGCTGATGAACTTATGTGTGTGGACTCAAAAGTCCACTTATCACCGGGGTTTATGATATGTGACTAACTCACGACTTTATACTCAAGTGCGCAGTCAATAGTAGTACATCACAAGTTAGTACACTTACCTGGGTATATGTATCTGACGCGTAGTTACACCCGGATATCCGTTGTTTTGATTGAAGAATAGTGTTCTTTGAAGAATGTCACACTACACTCTGTTCGATCGCAACACTCGTTGTTACACTGTTCATCAACATTAGTTCATTTATTCACCATCTGTTCACTAGAGAAGCTGAACACTCTTCTCTGTAAGTGTTTATTGTGTTTTTGAGACCCTTTGTACACACTAACACACGGATCAGTGTTCTTTGTTGGTTATTCCGGCGTCAGTGTGACTACCAGTTGGGTCAAAAGTAATCTGAAGGTGCCACAGCCTCCTACAACCGTTACTGCCCCTAGCACATAAAGGAAAAGCTGACCTAGTACTTTTTGCTCCTTGCTAAACTTCCAATATAAAGCAAAGCAGAATGCTTGAATCTTGCTGTCTTAAGCATAGACAACAATGTCCACTATCTTTACCATGGTAATGAAGTGGGAGCAGGATTTTTCCTTAATTGTCCTGCTAAGGTAAGAGATGGACTGTCTTTTATTAAACTACACTTTGCAACACTGGACTTTGCAAGGAGCGTTGGTCGCTTGACCACGTCGCATACTCGTACTGCATCTGGGATCAATTACTTGCTGTAGCAGTAAACAAGATGCTTGCCCCTTCTGAGAGGGCTGGGCCCCTCAGGGTTGAAAGGGGCTGAAAGGGGCTGAAGGGGGCTGATACCCCCCTCCTGGAGAAAATTTCTCCACATATATACACACACAAAACAACCACTGTGAAAGAATAGTGAAATTCCAAGAGTTTTCGTGACTACTCACATTATCAAGGAACAATGAGTAGTCACGAAAGCGCTTGGAATTTCACTATTCTTTCACAGTGGTTGTTTCTCATATTCTGAAATCATCTGTTTACTGTGACCTTATTGCATATATATATATATATATATATATATATATATATATATATATATATATATATATATATATATATAATATATATATATATATATATATATATATATATATACATACATACATATATGAAGTACATAGTACTTCAGCCACTCAGCAGGATCTCAGGTAACTATGGCTGCCTAGCCGACGCTAGACGGTTACTCCCATACCCTGGGACACCAGGCTAGTGATAAGTTATTTCATCAAATTCTGCCACAAGCAGTGAACTTCGAAAAATAGTTTGGAGAATTACATGAGAAGTGATGGACTTGGGTGGGACTTGGGTAGCTTTGAGAATAGGCTCGACAAATATTTCTGTAAGAGGGTTTGAATTTGAGAAGGACCTGCCTAGTATGGGCTGGTAGACCTGCCGCAGTGTTTATCCATTCTTATATTCTTATGTGTGTTATCAGATATCCAAGGTACATAATCTTTGTTGCAGCAGCACATTCGTTTATTCCACAGGTTGACAAGACACATGTGCAACAGTTAGGTAACAGTTACCTCATTTTTGCACACGTGTCTTAAAAAAATTTACAGGTACACCATCTCTACTGAATTAATATTATAGTTTGATGGGCAGGTACAGGCTGGCAGTGGGAGACTACTGGGACGCAAGTTCCATGGGTGATGATCTAGAATATAATAACGGGAAACCCTTCAGTACTGCTGACCGCGACAATGATGAACACGGTGAGTTACTCATTTATGTTCTTAGCTAATTATGTAAAAATACCGCAATGAAAATAGGAAATAAAATCTTAGCGCTCTCTGTGCTTACACATACATCTTCAGAGGACTTGAAAAGAGAGGCAAGAGAAGCACATTTTAACTATTAAACTCTGAGGTGACACCTCACAGAGAAGATGACACCTCACTTAGAGAAGGTGACACCTCACTTAGAGAAGGTGACACCTCACTTAGAGAAGGTGACACCTCACTTAGAGAAGGTGACATCTCACAGAGAGAAGGTGACACCTCACAGAGAGAAGGTGACACCTCACAGAGAGAAGGTGACACCTCACACAGAGGTGACACCTCACACAGAGAAGGTGACACTTCACACAGAGAAGGTGACACCTCACACAGAGAAAATGACAACACCTCACACAAACTTATTCAACTCATACATTTGTCCAACATCAAGTAGTATTGTTAAATTGATTTATTGCTTATTACAAAGTTCCTATAATAAATTCACCATTATCAGGTGAATAATCGCAATAAAATTGTTAGCAAAGGTATATTTTCCGATAGTTCTTTATTGATATAAATTCTAAACAGCATCTAATACCATGGCCTCGAGGGAGACAGGAGCTGTAGTGGGGAAACAAGTGTAGTCAAGGACAAGATAAAACCAATATTACAAACTAGTAAAACCACAGGAGATAGCAAACAAGGGGACTCCACTAACAATAGGGAGGATATACCAGAAACAACTGGTGAGAGCTCCATTGTTAATACCATGAGGATAGGAATAAGACAGGTAAACATGCACCAACAGGGAATACAGTCACAAAAACCCAAGGCAAACGGAAGCCAAGCCTGTGCACATACTATGCACTTGGTATCTGCAGACATTGGAAATCTGGAAAAACAGATGGGACGTGCAACTATGACCACCCTAGAAAATGCCGTGCCCATATGACAACAGGAAAATGCAAACTCCCTTCCTGTAAGCTTTTTCACCCTGAAATGTGTCCCTCTTCAGTACAGGAAAGACTGTGTTATAACTTAAATTGCCAGGCACACCATCTAAAGGGGACAAAAACATGCAAAACATCCAGACCATGGGAAAACCTGGGTAGCCACAGCCACTCAAGAGGGGGAGGTTTTTTAGTGCCAAGAAGAAGAAAAAAACTGGCAGGAAATAGAAGAAATCGAACGCCAAATCCAGTCATTTCTGGAGTGGAACCACAGTCGATGGCCTCCACTCCAAACCAACAGATACAGATACCAGTGCCGGGAAAAAAGTACCCCCCCCCAGTACCACCAATACCACCAGCCTGACGACATTCTTCTTTGCAAATATACAGGGGCTAAAGCCAGCAACGAACAACAAAATACCTTTCATCGGTGGACTGCTTGCAGAGGCAAATGCAGTGTTTGTGGCTTTCACAGAGACCCACATAAAGGATCACTTGGACAACGAAATATGGATCCCAGGTTACAACCTATACAGATGTGACAGAGTGAACAGGCAAAAGGATGGGGGGTTGGCCTGTATATAGCAGTCACTTATTTGCACAGAACTGCTTAATGCCTCAAATGATGTAGTGGAAGTTTTAGCAATAAAGATCGAGAACCAAAACTTAGTCATTGTGGTAGTCTACAAGCCTCCGGATACAACGTCCCAACAATTCCAGGAACAGCTGCTGAAAACTAACCACTGTCTGGAAAAACTTCCAGCTCCCGGCCCCCAACATCTTGCTCCTGGGAGTTTCAACTGGGCACCTAAAATGAAGGAAATAGCAAATAATGTTGTTGCAGCGATAACACCAAGAGGCAGCTCAGACGAGAACTCACACACACACACGAGCTTTTTAAAACTCTGCACAAAATCAACTTAAACCAGCAAATAATAGAGCCTACTAGACTGGAGAATACACTAGACCTCATCTTCACTAGCAGTGATGATCTGATACGAAATATCACCATGTCAAAAAACAAAATACTTAGATCACAACATAAGCGAGGTTCAGACATGTATGCGCGAAGCCCCAACCTACAAAATAGATGATCACGAGGGAGCCTTCACCAAATTCAACTTCAATAACAAGAACATAAAGTGGGACCAAGTAAACCAAGTCCAAACGATTTTAACCAGGCTTGGCATGTACTTTTGAATTGCGTGCAGCCAGAAGTAACAGCCTGGTTGATCGGGCCCCTGATCCACCATGAGTCCTGGCCCACAGACCGGGCCGCGGGCGTTGACCCCCGGAACTCTCTCCAGGTAAACTCCAGGTAAAGCCTAGAAAAATTAACTCTGTGGCACTCGATTTGCTCAAGGCTTATTCCTTTAAGAAAAAGGACGAGTAGATGAAAATAGAAAGAGACAGGCGCTCCCTCTACAGGCACGGAAAAGAATAACAGATCGGCTAAAAGAGGCCAATATATATAAAATGCGTAGGGAGTCACTGGTCAGAGAAATATCAAACATCGAACTAAAGCTAAAGAAATCCTAAAGGAGTCAGGAATGGCGGGAAGAACTAAAAGCCATAAATGAAATCGAAAGAAACCCAAAGTATTTCTTCCTTAGCCCAAAACAAAGTCCCAGAACAACGTCCAGTAAATTGGGGCCCCTACTTAAACAAGATGGGTCCTACACATGACAGCAAGGAAATGAGTGAGCTACTCAAGTCCCAATATGACTCAGTTTTTAGCAAGCCGCTAACCAGACTGAGAGTTGAAGATCTAAATGATTTTTTTTATGAGAGAGCCACAGAATTTGGTAAGCACAAGCCTATGTGATGTTATCCTGACGCCAAATGACTTCGAAAACGCGAAAATGACATGCCCATGCACTCTGCCCCAGGGCTAGACTCATGGAACTCCGTGTTCATCAAGAACTGCAAGAAGCCCCTATCACTTGCTTTTACCATCCTATGGAGACGGAGCATGGACACGGGGGTCGTCCCACAGTTGCTAAAAACAACAGACATAGCCCCACTCCACAAAGACAGTAAAGTAATAGCAAAGAACTACAGACCGATAGCACTAACATCCCATTTCATATAAATCTTTGAAAGGGTCCTAAGAAGCAAGATCGCCACCCATCTAGATACCCATCAGTTACACAACCCATGGCAACAAGGGTTTAGAACAGGTCGCTCCTGTTTGTCTCAGCTACTGGATCACTACGACAAGGTCCTAGATGCACTAGAAGACAAAAAGAATGCAGATGTAATATATACAGATTTTGCAAAGGCCTTCGACAAGTGTGACCATGGCGTAATAGCGCACAAAATGCGTGCTAAAGGAATAACAGGAAAAGTTTGGTAGAAGGATCGAAATTTCCTCCGCAACAGAAGCACAGAGAGTTAGTAGTCAACAGAGTAAAGTCTCAGGCGCTACAGTGAAAAGTTTCTGTTCCGCAAGCACAGTACTTCCTCTCCCATCATGGTTTCACAATCCTCATATCTGACATAGAAAGGATGTCACCACAGCACCGTTCTTCTTTGCAGAAGACACCCGAATCTGCATGACAGTGTCTTCCATTGCAGACAACTGCAAGGCACCAGCGGAAATCAACAAAATTTTTCCAACGGGCTGCAGAAAACAATATGAAGTTCAACGTATTGAGAAAATCCAATTACTCCGATATGGTTTAAAAACAAAAAAAAACATGGAGGAAATTAAAACTTCATCAAAGTACAAAACAAATTCCGGCCACAAAATAGAGCGAAAAACCAACGTCAAAGACCTGGGAGTGATCATGTCGGAGGATCTCACCTTCAAGGACCATAACATTGTATCAATCGCATCTGCTAGAAAAAATGGTTGATCAGACTCTGATCCACCATGAGGGCTAGTCACAGACCGGGCCGCGGGGGCGTTGACCCCCGGAACTTTCTCCAGGTAAACTCCAGGTTATCTAATGACTTAAGAGCCGTAAAAAGAAGACAGTAAATCTGCACTAAAATCATTATTGTACAACTTTTCACCCTTGAAAAAGTTGTATCAGATACATAGAAAATTGAAGAAAAATTACAGAATATTTTGAGCTGTATTTTCTAATTGTGGTAAAGCCCACCGTCCACGAGTGGGCTGTACGCTGTTACGCATGTCACTCACATTAGTGAGTGGCATGCGTAACACCTTTAGTGAGTATAACACTAGTGAGTGGCATGCGTGACACCTTTAGCGAGCATAACACTAGTGAGTGGCATGCGTGACACCTTTAGTGAGTATAACACTAGTGAGTGGCATGCATGACACCTTTAGTGAGTATAACACTAGTGAGTGGCATGTGTGACACTTTTAGTGAGTATAATACACTAGCATGCGTGACACCTTTAGTGAGTATAACATTAGTGAGTGGCATGCGTGACACCTTTAGTGAGTATAACACACTAGTGAGTGCCATGCGTGACACCTTTAGTGAGTATAACACACTAGTGAGTGGCATGCATGGACACCCCTTTTGAGATATAACACACATGAGTGGCACCATGAACACCTTTTTGAGTATAACACAGTAATGAGTGGCATCATACACCTTTTAGTGAGTATAACACACTGAGTGATTGGGCACGCATAGCACCTTTAGTGAGTATAACACACTAGTGAGTGGCATGCATGACACCTTTAGTGAGTATAACACACTAGTGAGTGGCATGCATGACACCTTTAGTGAGTATAACACACAGTGAGTGGCATGCGTGTGACACCTTGTTTTTTAGGTGAGTAAATAAACCAACACCAAGTGGTGGCATGGTGTTACTACTTAAGTGAGTATAATAACCACACAAGTGAGTGGCATGCGTGACACCTTAGTGAGTATAAACACTAGCATGCGTGACACCTTTAGTGAGTATAACACACTAGTGAGTGGCATGCATGACACCTTTAGTGAGTATAACACACTAGTGAGTGGCATGCGTGACACCTTTAGTGAGTATAACACACTAGTGAGTGGCATGCGAGACACCATTAGTGAGTAAAACACAACCACATGCGTGCACCTTTAGTGAGTATAACACACTAGTGAGTGGGCATCATGACACCTTTAGTGAGTATAACACACTAGTGAGTGGCATGCGTGACACCTTTAGTGAGTATAACACACTAGCATGCGTGACACCTTTAGTGAGTATAACACACTAGTGAGTGGCATGCATGACACCTTTAGTGAGTATAACACACTAGTGAGTGGCATGCATGACACCTTTAGTGAGTATAACACACTAGTGAGTGGCATGCGTGACACCCTTAGTGAGTAAAACCACACTACGAGAGCATGCCAAGAACACCTTTTAAGTGAGTATAACACCACACTAGTGAGAGTCATGCATGACCACCTATAAGTGAGTATAACACACTAGTGAGTGGCATGCATGACACCTTTAGTGAATATAACACACTAGAGAGTGGCATGCATGACACCTTTAGTGAGTATAACACACTAGTGAGTGGCATGCATGACACCTTTAGTTGAGTAAAACACACTATCGAGTGGCATGCGTGACACCTTTAGTGAGTATAACACACTAGTGAGTGGCATGCATGACACCTTTAGTGAGTATAACACACTAGTGAGTGGCATGCATGACACCTTTAGTGAATATAACACACTAGAGAGTGGCATGCATGACACCTTTAGTGAGTATAACACACTAGTGAGTGGCATGCATGACACCTTTAGTGAGTATAACACACTAGTGAGTGGCATGCATGACACCTTTAGTGAGTATAACACACTAGAGAGTGGCATGCATGACACCTTTAGTGAGTATAACACACTAGTGAGTGGCATGCATGACACCTTTAGTTAGTATAACACACTAGAGAGTGGCATGCATGACACCTTTAGTGAGTAATATGACACAAATAAAAAAACAGAACAACACTAGTGAGTGGCATGCATGACACTTTAGTTAGTATAACACGACTAGTGAGTGGCATTCCTGACACCTTTAGTTAGTATAACACACAAGAGAGTGCATGCATGACACCTTTAAGTGAGGATAGACACACTAGTGAGTGCCCATGCATGAAAATCCTTAGTTAGTAAACCACACTAGAGAGTGATGCATGACACCTTTAGTGAGTATCACACACTAGAGAGTGGCCTGCATGACACCTTTAGTGAGTATAACACACTAGTGAGTGGCATGCAAGACTCCTAGTGAGTATAACCACTAGTGAGTGGCCCTGCATGACATCCTTTATGAGTAAACCCACTAGAGAGTGGGCATGCAGACACCTTTAGTGAGTTATAACACACTAAGAGTGGCATGCATGACACCTTTATAGTGAGTAAAACACACTAGAATGGCAATGCAATGACACCTTTAGTGAGTATAACACACTAGAGAGATGGGCAATGCAAGACCACCTTTAGTGAGTTATAACACACTAAGAGTGGCATGCGTGACACCTTTAGTTTTATATAAACACAAGTTATTTTTTTTTCTGTGAACCCTGATATTTTGCGAGTTATTTTAATTGCAGTCACCCAGTTAACCCAACTTGTTGTTCACATCTAAAGGACTGGTCACTCAATGATTATCTTCCTTATAAATACCGGTCTTAATTACTTAACAATATACAATATAGAACGTAAGTGACGTACAGATCAGGTGGAGAACGCTGAAAGGTATGATTTGAAAAGGCCCATCTGCATGGGATGACAAGTAAGGTTTTGATGTTAGTAGGAGTATGATGAGAAGTATTGGCAAGCAAGGGGTTTATCTTATGTTGTAAAAGCCCATTGTTTCAGGTTTAAATTGTTATGCTTACACAGATGAGTGATGATTCCCAAGCTCTTGCGGCACTGAGCGTCTTCTTCCGTTTCGATGAGTCTTGCATCTTCGTAGCTGATAAAATGTTTGTGGAAGTTTCTGTGTACAACACAGGAATTCCTAAAATTCGTCCCGATTGCCTGAGTATTGTGTTTCAAAATACGTGTATGGGAAAGGTCCCGGAATGTCCTATCGCCCATGTATAAAATAGTTGCAATCGTTGCAAGAGATTACGTATACCCTTGCAGATGATTGAACTTTGTGGTGTCCCTTCAGAAACGCAAGACTGACACTACCTATAATGAAAGTTAAGACACTTGTGCAACATCTGGTTATCTTTATTGTAGACGTTTCGCCATCCAGTGGCTTTATCAGTACAGATTCTAGGACAAAATTAGAAGACAGTAGAACTATATACAAAAGATGGAGGTAATCAGTCCCTCACAGCTTGATTAGTGCTCCACAGCATCGTCGGTGGAGTAGACTCTTGAGCAATGCAAGAACGACCTGGCGTTATAATAGGCGTCAGTCCTATATAATCTCGACCCTCGTCAGTGGTATTGTCGGTATTGTATACTTGTCTTGCACAACTACCTACAGTGTTTGACCAGGGGATTGACACTACCTACAATGTTTGACCAGGGGACTGACACTACCTACAATGACCAGGGGACTGGCACTACCTGCAATGTTTGACCAGGGGACTGACACTACCTACAATATTTGACCAATGGACTGACACTACCTACAATGTCTTGATTATGGGACTGACACTACCTACAATATCTCAACCAGGGAACTGGCACTACCTACAATGACTGATTGCAGAGATAATGCTGTATCATGCAGTCAGTCGGTACTGCATGATACAGCAGCCAGGAACGTCAGCCCCGGGCGGAGATTTCCACTGACAAGAAACGATGTGATAGAGTGGAGGTCAGCTATCATCAGTTGGCTGCAGGAACACTGTGTGCTGGAACATTAACTCGGCCTGAACACTAGCCTGCAGAATGGCTATTCCTAACAACTCTGGCTGAATCGGTTTGTTTCGTGACTTGAGAGACACGTCGACTGTGGACAGTTATTGTGCAGCTTGAGAGGAACCATATTCCACAGAACGAACAGCATCACATCAGCAAAAGTAACCAGCAGATTCATTCTTCTGCTGGTCAGCAATGTGGCATCAAAAGTGGCCAAATTATTTAATAACTAACACATCAAAACAGCCATCGAGTCTTCCTCTTTATTCAAAAACTTAGTGCTGAAACGCAAGAGAAACCTTCGACCAGCATAGAGTAACATCTGTAATACCAGAAGAATTTGACAATTTTGCACAAAAATTCACAAATTCTCGTTCTTCAAGTTGAGTTTTTTTTAAACCATACATCACAACTTTAAAACCATTGGTGGATGGGGAAAAAGTATTTGGGAAAAAATGCCGTTATTAAATTAGAGTTTGTGAACACAGAAATGCCACAGACGAAATAACCCCAACATAGCCCGTGTACAACAGAAATAAATGTTTGTGTTTAAAAAAACAAACCCTTTTCCCGGAAAAAAAACCCCACGAGATGAAAGTTTTCCTTAATTACCTCAATAGACACAATCCTGCAAGGCGAAAGCTGTGTTTCCAAATTTATGGCTAAAAAATTGTTAGTATGTTAGGGTTCATCGTCACGTAAGCTACGCAGAAACGTACGGCAGGTGTCGCTCAAATCCAACTTCTCTCTCATTTTGCCAAACCCATGGTCCAAGATAAATAAAAAAAAAGGCACAATTCGTGACTGGAACGATAACAAATACCCGCAATAAAAGAAAAGCTTACGACAAAAAACATTGGGTCCGATTTTGACCATTTACAAAGTCTTGAAAAGGAAGGGGTTCAAAAAAAAGACATTTTTGAAAAATTTAAACACATGTGCAACTTTTGGGTATCTTTATTAGGAAACGTTTCCCACACAGGGGCTTCATCTCCAACGTGGGAGAAACTGAAGAAGGGGGGAAGAATGAGGAAAATCAGTCCCCAACCTTGAGCGATGTTTTTCAGTCCATAAATCTTAAATAGATTGATGGATTGAACACATCGACTCCAGGCGAGGGACTGATTCCCTAAAACTCCTCCTCTCCTTACGGCTTTCTACTTTGCTGGACTGATTACCTGGGGGTTCCCGGGGTTTTCCGGGGATCAACCCCCCCCCGGGGGCCCGGGTCCATGACCAACCCTTGAGGATCGGGGCCTGTAACGGGGCTGTTACTGCTGGCCGCACCCAGTCCAACGTACGAGCCACACCCCGGGCTACCCGGCACTAAATTTAGATCTGTCCGGCTCTCTCTTAAGGGGGCCGGGGGTTTTTTGGGGCAATTCCCCTAATGCTTGAGGGAGGCTTTAAACATTTTGGCCCCGGGACACTTAGGTTTTTTCCCCTTATGTACCAATGGCGCCCCTACTTTTTATTGGGGGCTTTTTGCACGCCTGCCCATTCTTTTATTTTCGTAGGAGTGATTTCTGTGGCAGTTTTGGACCATTCCTTAAAAATTTTTCCAAGTGTAATTTATAAAATCTCCCCCTCCTGCGTTCCAACGATAAAAGTAAGTGCTTCCAAGCTTTCCCAGTATTAAAGGTGCTTGACAGAACTATACGTGCAGTAAAGGACTCTGTACACTCTCTAATCCGATTTCACCTGTTTTGAATGGAGTTTAAGTACAGCAGTTTTCCACCCTAAGAAAAATGTTTTAAAAGGGATCACATGGCTTGGCACTCTCTTTTGAAAATTCTCTTTATCCACCCCTATCTTTTTCCCTTTGCACGTCGATCGTGGCACTTTTTTTGTGATCCTTGAAAGGAGATCCTCAAAAATTACTACCCCGGGCCCCTTTACTTTATTTTTCCGCTCTATTGAGGCCGGATCATATTACTCTGTTCTAGTACATCCCCTCCTTTTTTCCATAACGGAGTATTTTGGAATTTTGTCCCCATTGAACTCATATTTTTTTACCGGCCCACTGAAAACTTTTTTATATTTTCTGGAGTTAACCGCGTCCCCAGATACACCCTCATGCAGCCCTTTATCATCCGAAAAGGGATGATACGGTGCTGTGGTGTATATCCTGTTTATGTCTGAAGGGGAAAGGAAATAAATGGGGGCAACTGGCCTTGTAAACGACTCTTCAAAAATGGCACCTCCTTTTTAACTCTGTTGACCACTACTCTTTTTTTGGATTTGTTAGGAAGTTAAGACCTCCCCCATTTTCCCCCAGTTTTTCCTTTAGCACGTATTTAGGGCTATATGCCATAAAACGCATTTTTCAAAGCTTTTTGCAAAGTCTGTGTAATTACATCTGCATTCGATTTTCTTCCAGGCTCCAAGGCCATTAAAAGGATCCTATTTGTGAAAGGCAGGAGCGACCTCTGAACCCATTTGCCCTAATTGGCAATTTTGGAATCCAGTGTTTTGCAACCTGCTTCTTAGCACTCTTTCAAAGATTTTATGATTGGGACGTCAAGCTTTTGGTCTATAGTTCTTACAATGCTTTCGCCACCTTGGGAGTGGGGCTATACCCGTTGGTTAAGGACGGGGGAATTTCACCCATTCCAAGCTCCTCCCCATATGTATTGGGGCACGCGAGGGGGGTTTTCTTGCATTCTTAATGAAAACAGATTTTTCACGGTCGGGGGCCCGGGGGGCTGAGTGCTAGGCATATTGTCAATGGTTTTTTTTCGAAACTAGGGAGTTAGGGTAATTCGGAAATCTGGCATACATTTTTTGGGTTTTGGGGCTCATTCAGAAAAATCATTTGGGTCGTCGATCCTCAGCCGAAGTGGTTCACAAACCGAGTCGTACTGAATTTCAATATTTCCTCATTTCCTTGTTTCATCTGTGTAAGCCCCACCTGTCTGAGTAAGGGCCCATACTAGATGGTTTTTCCCTTTGTTTTTGGCATAGAAAAGAAAAATTTTAAATTTCTTTAAATTTTCACTAATAGTTTAAGCTCCTCCTGCCTCTCCGGGTTCCTTAAGATCTTTAGCTTAAGTCGATATTTCCACTTCCCGGTCACGCCTCCTTTCGGTACCCAATATTCTAGCACTCCTGAGGAGCTCAGTGACTTTTCGTCGTCTTCTGTAGGGGGGACGTTTTTTTCTTCCTTTACTCCTCTCTTCTTTTTTCTTGGGGGAATAACCTAAACATGTTTCGGCTACCAGGAATGATCCTTTAAAAGCACTGGTTTGGATCCATGTCATTTAAACATCTTCCCAACAAGTTTCGTTTAGGACTGGTTACCTGGCCCCAATTGAGTTCTTGTTGTTGAAGTTGTTTTTTTGTGAAGACACCCTTTACAGGACATGAAACTGCGTCAGGGCCCCTATCAGTACCTGGACTTGATTAGTTTGATCGAAAATTTGTTTTTTTGATATTTTTTTGTCTCTTTTCGGGCCTCATTATTTTGAAGATAAGGGCAAGTGTGTTTTCATCTTGTTTTGGGCCCCCATCTGCTGGGTTAAGGGGTGTTTTTTTGCAGAGACTTAGTAGCTCATGTGTGGTACCTTTCATCGCGCTACCTCCGGGGGTTGTTTCGCATAACTTTTTTGCTACATTTGCCTTTTGTATGCCTTTGGTGAAACCCCCAAGCAGTAAGATTTTGGGGATGGGGCTGGGAAAGGGTTTTCCAAAAATAATCAATTTTCAGTAGCTGTTCCTGGGAAAGTTTTGAGGGGCACTGGTGGCTTTTAACAACCACAAGACAAAGGGTTTTTGGGTTTTCGTCTTTATTTATAAACCAACACCTCATTTTGGGGGTTCACAACTCCGTGCGAAAAAGACTCTTTTGACATACAGGCCAACCCCCCCTTGTTTCCTTTTTTTTTTTTTTGTTCACTAAAAAAAGGTTTTTAACCACTTACCATATTTTTACGTCCCAAAGGATTTTTTTTTGGGGAGCTCTGTGAAGGCTGCAAACATTGCATTAGACTCCCTAAAAATCCACTATAAAGGTATTTTGCTGTTGGTGGATGGCTTTTTGGCCCTGTATATTAGCAAAAATGAACGAGGTTGTTTCTGTGTTTGTTGGGGGTTTTGTTATTGGGATCATAGTTGTAATTCTGGGGGGCCATGGGGGGCCATGGCTGCGCCCCATCCAACAAGGCTCCAAGTGGGGGACTATTTTTTTTTTTTCCTTCCATTTTCTTTTTTCGTTTCCTGCCACTAAAAAAATCACCTGGAGTTGGGTTGCGAGCTACTATTGTTTTCTTTTGGGCTGTGCCCCTGGCCCAAAAATTGTATGAGGGGGACCCCATTTGAACACGCTTCTGGAGGACCAGGAGTGGACATTTTTGGGGGAAAAAAGTACAGGAAGAAGAACGACACATCCTTTGACGGAGGTCGCAAAATTTTTTGGGATGATCAAAGTTGCATGTCCCATTTTTTTTTTCCCCTGTTATTCCTCTTACAGATGCCCCAAGCATAATATTTTACAAATTCACCTTTGGTTGAAAAATTTTTGGGCGGGTTTGTCAATTTTTGCAGGTTTGGGACTGCACTATAACCTCAGTATCCAACCAGGGCCCCCCCTCCTGGATTCCACTTCTTTCCCCAGTAGAGGGGAAAAAGGGAGACTCCTCTCCACTCTTACTGGGCCACAGTCTTTGCAATGAGGTTTTTTTATTTACGTTTTAGATGGGTTTAAATTTTCTGTTTTTGTGGGGGTTTTGGTATGTCCCAGGGGAGTCTGGGGGCAGTAAGGGGGGGGCTGGGTCTGGGTCGCACTGGGGGGGGTCGGGTCAGCACGGGCGGGGGCTGGGCCGGGGCTGGGGTCAGCACTGGGGTGGGCCCGCGGGTTTGGGCCCCGGCCCGCACCAGCACTGTGGGTATTATCTATAGGGGGAGCCCCGGGGCCCGCACCACACTGTGGGTATTAGTCTATGACTGGGGGACCGGGGCCCGCCCGCATTGGGGATTAGTGCATACTGGGGGAGCCTGGGCCAGCACCACACGTGGGTATTATGCTATGACTGGGGGGTGGGGCTGGGTTAGCACCATGTGGGGGGACGATAGTTTCGAGTCATCTTTTTTGGTATGGACATTTCTTTTTTTTGATACACAAAACTCTTGCCCCAGTTTTTTAAAATATTTTTTGGGGACTATTTCCAAGAGGGGCATCTTTGTTTTCGATTTATTTTTACATTTATTTCTCTTTGTACCTTTCTGATACCTCCCCCCAAAATTCTCATCTTTATTGCACAACCAAAGCACCTTTCTATTTGAGGCATTTTTTGAGGGTGTATTTAGTCTATACAAGAAAATGGGGTTTGGAAAAGCATAATTGCAGTGATTCTGGATTTTTCCCTTTCCCAAAGGTTTTTTTTCATGCCCAAAGATATGCGTGCGACATCCGTCGTATCCTACTACACCTGATGCCACTGGTGGGGAAACGTTTCCTGAATAAAGATTCCCATATTTGATAATGTCCAATTCTACAAAAATTTTCTTCAGTTTGGCAACCCCCACCTCACTTTTTTTTTCATCCCTTTTAATGTCCCCCTAATATTTACCTGCTTAGTTTACTCTGTATAGGAAGATAAACCACTCTGCTAAAACATTTTTCTAATAAAAAATGTCCTAAATAGTGAGACTTGTAATATAAATAGAACAAAAAACTTTTTTTCTTGGGTAGCATGAAAATTTGGGGTTGGGGCAAATATTTTTTTTATGGGAAGGATTTTTTAGGACCTCCCTAGAAAAGGGCCAACAACCTGCTGCAGTGTTCTTCCTTTCTTATGTTCTTAAAATTTGTACCAAGTGTCTTATTCAAAATTTTGTCACTATATAGCATTTACAAATAGCTGACCTTTAAAGATAATTAGACACTGTGCAACTAAACATCAAAATGGTATAAAAATTCTGACTACCTAACTGGCCTTCGATTTGGCACCTGCCATCAGCACATCCATGCCCCTGTTGGGCAAAGGTCACTAGTAGATGAATGGTCAAGAACCGACACTTTATAAATTGACACATGGCAACTCTTGGGTATCTTTATTTAGGAAACATTTCGCCACACAGTGGGTTCACAGTCCTACAAAGGAAATCTTAAGAACAGGAGGGGAAAAGAGGTAATCAGTCCCCAACCTTAGTCGATGTGGGCTTTTTTAAAGATTCCCTTTTTATGGACTATGAACCCCTGTGTGGGGAAACGTTCCCCAAAAAGATACCCAAATTGCACATTGTCTAATTTATCAACAGTCGGTTTTCTAACCATTTCATCTACTAGCTACCTTTGCCCAACAGGGTCATGGATGTCCTGGTGGCGGTGCCAAACTCGAAACCATTACGGTACGTCTGAAACATCTTTCATACAAGGGAGCAGCACTTTTCGCATAAATTTTTCCCCAAAGGGACGAGCTTCGTCTCCCGGCTTTCCCGGGTATTAATTAAAAAACCCCCAGGTTCTTAAGGGGAAAAAAACGCAACGCCTCATTTTTTGTCAAAAAGTTTAACATTTGAAAGGGGACTTCCCAACCCGGGCTTTTAAAGTCCCGAAAAACCCCAAGCTCCTTGCATGTTTAGGGGGGGAGAGGTAATTTCCCAGCCCTTTTTGGGTGTTTTGCCTCAGCTCCTGGCTTTTCTTAAAAAACAAAAAAACTTGGGAAATTTGAGAGATAAGGAAACCCTTTTCTTGGCGCATAGTTTAGCAAAATATATCTTGATTTGTAAGTCTTTTGAATAGTACCTGTGCAGGGAAAAACCTAGTTCACAAATATTATTTAAAAAAGCTTTTTAATGTTCAACTTTTTAATGTTAAACAAAACTTATAAGTTTTCAAGCTTTATAAAAGTTATCAAGCTCGTGCTTAAAGGGAACAGAGTCGCAAAAAAAAAAACAACCCAAAATATTATATCCCAAATTTTTTTTTTTTCCTTTGGGAGAGGAAAAAAAAATTTTGAAGAATGGTTTGAAAAAACCCCACAAGTTTAAGATTGAGACACTTATGCAGCATAGGGGAAACTTTTTTCCGGGAAAAGTTTCGCCCACAATGGCTTCATCATCCCAATTTAAAAAAAGGAAGGCGGAAGGGGAAAGGAGAAAAAGGGAATCATCCCCCCAACCGGATCGATGGTTTCAAATCCCCCTCAATCTTTAAATGTACTGAACATCTCGTGCTTTTTTTGTCCAGTCCCTTTTTATAGGGTTTTATGGTTCAAAGACAGGTTAGTGACTTGTTTTGTGTTATAGGTTCCCTGACGGGTTTTGTGGGCTTGTTATAGTGATAATTTTTAGACGGGGAAATGACTTGTTATAGTGTTTATATGGTTCAGACAGGTTATTGACTTTTTAAAGTTTTATAATGGTTCATACAACGAAAATGAACTTGTTAAAAGTGGGTTTTATGGTTTAAGGGCCGGGTTTGTGACTTGTTTTAGTGGTTTTAAAAGGTTCCCTGACTCATCATTTTGGGAAAAGAGTTAAATAAGGGGGGAAAAAGTTGTTTAAGAAAATTTTTGGGGAAAGTGAAAGGATTCCCAAAGGGGGAAAGGAAAAAAGGGAAAAAAAAAAGAGGAAAGAGAGTGGTGAAACAATGTAAAAAAAAAAGCCAAAAGAGAGAGTGGGTTTAGATTTTTATTTAACAAAATTTTTTTTAAAATAAGAAAAAGTTTTGGGGTGAGATTAAAAGTTAAAAAGCCCAGAGAACAAAAAGGATTTGCATTAAAAAAAGGAAGGAGAGTTATTAAAAAGGGGAGTTAGAAAGGGATTGGGGAAAATGGGGGGGAAATTTTGAGGAAATTTTTAAATGTTTTATGGGAAAATAGGGAAGCTGTGTTTTTTTGTATAGGGCAAGGAAACAACATCTTGTAGGGGTGAGGAAGAGCCATTTTTGAGTGTGGGGGAATTCGTGAGGGAAATAAAATAAAAAGAAAGGGGGTTTAAGGGAGCCGGGGAAAGAAAGGGGTTTAAAAAAAGAAATTTTAAAAGCCCGGGGGGGATAAAGTTTTGGATTTATTGGTGCAAATTTTTTAATAAAAAGATAGAAAGGGGAAGGTTTCCAAAGGGAAATTTGGGAGAGGGGATGCATAGGTTCCCCTTTTTATAAAGGCAAAGGGGATAAAAGAGAGTGCAAAAATTATAGGGGGATAAGTCTGTTGAGTATACCTGGCAAAGTGTATGGTAGAGTTATTATTGAAAGAATTAAGAGTAAGACGGAGAATAGGATAGCAGATGAACAAGGAGGCTTTAGGAAAGGTAGGGGGTGTGTGGACCAGGTGTTTGCAGTGAAACATATAATTTTTTTTATTTTTTTTTATTATCACACTGGCCGATTCCCACCAAGGCAGGGTGGCCCGAAAAAGAAAAACTTTCGCCATCATTCACTCCATCACTGTCTTGCCAGAAGGGTGCTTTACACTACAGTTTTTAAACTGTAACATTAACACCCCTCCTTCAGAGTGCAGGCACTGTACTTCCCATCTCCAGGACTCAAGTCCGGCCTGCCGGTTTCCCTGAACCCCTTCATAAATGTTACTTTGCTCACATTCCAACAGCACGTCAAGTATTAAAAACCATTTGTCTCCATTCACTCCTATCAAACACGCTCACGCATGCCTGCTGGAAGTCCAAGCCCCTCGCACACAAAACCTCCTTTACCCCCTCTCTCCAACCTTTCCTAGGCCGACCCCTACCCCGCCTTCCTTCCACTACAGACTGATACACTCTTGAAGTCATTCTGTTTTGCTCCATTCTCTCTACATGTCCGAACCACCTCAACAACCCTTCCTCAGCCCTCTGGACAACAGTTTTGGTAATCCCGCACCTCCTCCTAACTTCCAAACTACGAATTCTCTGCATTATATTCACACCACACATTGCCCTCAGACATGACATCTCCACTGCCTCCAGCCTTCTCCTCGCTGCAACATTCATCACCCATGCCTCACACCCATATAAGAGCGTTGGTAAAACTATACTCTCATACATTCCCCTCTTTGCCTCCAAGGACAAAGTTCTTTGTCTCCACAGACTCCTAAGTGCACCACTCACTCTTTTCCCCTCATCAATTCTATGATTCATATAACATATAAGTGAACAGTATTTAGATAAGGCTAAAGAGGTCTTTGTGGCATTTATGGATTTGGAAAAGGCGTATGACAGGGTGGATAGGGGGGCAATGTGGCAAATGTTGCAGGTGTATGGTGTAGGAGGTAGGTTACTGAAAACAGTGAAGAGTTTTTACGAAAGGAAAGAGGGAAATTATTTCCCAGTAAAAGTAGGCCTTAGACAAGGATGTGTGATGTCACCGTGGTTGTTTAATATATTTATAGATGGGGTTGTAAGAGAAGTAAATGCGAGGGTCTTGGCAAGAGGCGTGGAGTTAAAAGATAAAGAACCACACATAAAGTGGGAGTTGTCACAGTTGCTCTTTGCTGATGACACTGTGCTCTTGGGAGATTCTGAAGAGAAGTTGCAGAGATTGGTGGATGAATTTGGTAGGGTGTGCAAAAGAAGAAAATTGAAAGTGAATACAGGAAAGAGTAAGGTTATGAGGATAACAAAAAGATTAGGTGATGAAAGATTGGATATCAGATTGGAGGGGAGAGAGTATGGAGGAGGTGAATGTATTCAGATATTTGGGAGTGGACGTGTCAGCGGATGGGTCTATGAAAGATGAGGTGAATCATAGAATTGATGAGGGGAAAAGGGTGAGTGGTGCACTTAGGAGTCTGTGGAGACAAAGAACTTTGTCCTTGGAGGCAAAGAGGGGAATGTATGAGAGTATAGTTTTACCAACGCTCTTATATGGGTGTGAAGCATGGGTGATGAATGTTGCAGCGTGGAGAAGGCTGGAGGCAGTGGAGATGCCATGTCTGAGAGCAATGTGTGGTGTGAATATAATGCAGAGAATTCGTAGTTTGGAAGTTAGGAGGAGGTGCGGGATTACCAAAACTTTGTCCAGAGGGCTGAGAAGGGTTGTTGAGGTGGTTCGGACATGTGGAGAGAATGGAGCGAAACAGAATAACTTCAAGAGTGTATCAGTCTGTAGTGGAAGGAAGGCGGGGTAGGGGTCGGCCTAGGAAAGATTGGAGGGAGGGGTAAAGGAGGTTTTGTGTGCGAGGGGCTTGGACTTCCAGCAGGCATGCGTGAGCGTGTTTGATAGGAGTGAATGGAGACAAATGGTTTTTATACTTGACGTGCTGTTGGAGTGTGAGCAAAGTAACATTTATGAAGGGGTTCAGGGAAACCGGCAGGCCGGACTTGAGTCCTGGAGATGGGAATACAGTGCCTGCACTCTGAAGGAGGGGTGTTAATGTTGCAGTTTAAAACTTATGTAAAGGGGACCCCTTTTGCAAGACTGATGGAGTGAAAGATGGGGAAATTTTTTTTTTTTTTCGGCCACCCGCCCCGGGGGGAATCGGCCACGTGATAATAAAAAAAAAAAAGGGGCATGACAGTTTGTGACTTGTTTTTAGTTTATATGGTTCATGACAGGTTAGGATTGTTTAAATTTATATTTTCATGCAGTTAGTGACTTGTTATATGTTATATGGTTTAGGGCAGGTTTGTGACTTTTATAGTGTTATATGGTTCGACATTAGTGACTTTTTATAATGTTAATGGTTAAAGACATTAGGAAATTTTTTTATAGGTTTTTGACGGTAGAAAAATTAATTTTGTTAAAAATTTTTCAGCTTTTCTTGTATTTTAATGTTTCGTATGTTTTTTTGTAAATGTTTGCGGGGGGATGTTTTTTCTGAAAAAAGTTTGCGTTTTTGTTAAAAAGTTTGCGTGTGTTTTTTTGTAAAAATGTTTTGCGTATGTTTTTATAAAAATGTTTGCGTTTTTTTTTGGAAAAAAAGTTTGCGTTTGTTTTTTTTTATAAAAAGGTTTGCTTTGTTTTTTTAAAAAATGTTTGCGGGTTTTCTTTTAAAATGTTTGGTATGTTTTTTTTAAAAAGTTTGGTATGTTTTTTGTAAAAAATTTGCGTATGTTTTTCTGATAAAAATGTTTGCGTATGTTTTTCTGATAAAAATGTTTGCGTATGTTTTTCTGATAAAAATGTTTGCATATGTTTTTCTGATAAAAATGTTTGCGTATGTTTTGAAAAAAAAAAATTACGTTTTAAACATTATCTTTGAAATTAAAAAAATGAGGCGAAACTTGTAATTAAAACTTGTATCATTGCAATAATAAAGTTGATATTTAAACATTATTTTATCTCATCAAATATCCAGGAAAAAAATGTTTATAATAATATTCAAAATATTATGATGTTATTTGTATAAAGATTATTTTTTCTAAGATATAAATATGTATCCATTTATTCTTATCCATTGTTAACATGGTATCCATTGTTAACATTGGTATCCATTGTTAACATGGTATCCATTGTTAACATGGTATCCATTGTTAACATTGGTATCCATTGTTAACATGGTATCCATTGTTAACATCGTATCCATTGTTAATATCGTATCCATTGTTAACATGGTATCCATTGTTAACATGGTATCCATTGTTAACATGGTATCCATTGTTAACATGGTATCCATTGTTAACATCGTATCCATTGTTAACATGGTATCCATTGTTAACATCGTATCCATTGTTAACATCGTATCCATTAACATCGTATCCATTGTTAACATGGTATCTATTGTTAACATGGTATCCATTGTTAACATGGTATCCATTGTTAACATCGTATCCATTGTTAACATGGTATCCATTGTTAACATGGTGTCCATTGTTAACATGGTATCCATTGTTAACATGGTATCCATTAACATGGTATCCATTGTTAACATGGTATTCATTGTTAACATGGTATCCATTGTTAACATGGTATCCATTGTTAACATGGTATCCTTTGTTAACATGGTATCCATTGTTAACATGGTATCCATTGTTAACATGGTATCCATTGTTAACATGGTATCCATTGTTAACATGGTATCCATTGTTAACATGGTATTTCCATTTTTAAAATGGTAATCCATTGTTAACATGGGATCCATTTTAACATTTGTCCATTGTTTAACATGGGATCCATTTTAACATGGTGTCCAATTGTTAATGGTATCCATTGTTAACATGGGATCCATTGTTAACATGGTTCCATTGTTTAAAATGGTATCCTTGTTTACATGGTATCCATTAACATGGTATTCCCTTTTAACATTGTACCATTGTAACATGGGAAACCTTGTTAACAGGTATCCCTTTTTAACATGGATCCATTGTTAAATGGATCCTTGCAACAGGTATCCCTTTTTAAAATGGTATCCATTGTTAAAATGGTATTTTTTGCTACATATAAAGTC
>NC_069473.1:1901375-1931375 GCF_026875155.1 Cherax quadricarinatus
GCTACCCCTTCCTTTGCTTAACTCTCTCAGAACCCATAATATATATTATGTCGTCCGTAGAAAATGGCAATTAGCAAGAACTCTTTTAAAAATTAAGTTTTTCCTAAATTTTTCTTTAGTTTTAAAGATTATTTTTTTCATTAAGTTTTTTGAAAATTTTTTAAATTTTGCACCAAAAAATCTTAGAAAACTTACCAAACCATTATAACAAAACAATTTATTGTAGCCTAACCCAACTATATATAATTAATTTGTTAAAAAAATTTTAAAAACAAAAAAAAACACAGTGAAATTTATTTTTTTTCGTTAGTTCAGATGATTTTGGTAAATTATTGCATACACAAATTTTCACTTTTCCTATAGGGCAAGATGGGCGTTGTTTTTAACAAAATCGAAAGTTTTTCCCCTATTCGGCACGACATAATTTTTTAAATAAAATATATATTATATTATATATATATATATATAATATATAAATATATAATATATATTATATAAATATATATATAAAAATATATATGCGTCCCCAATATGTAAAACGGGTAAATTAGCAAGAACTCATTTAAAATTAAGTCTTTCTAAAATTTTTCTCTTATACGTTTAAAGAAAAATTTTTTTTTCTTTATTGTTGATTAAAAATTTTTTAATTTTGCACCAAAAAGAACTTAAAAATTTACCAAACCTTATTACAACAACGAATTTATTTTAGCCAAAAACCAATAAATTATTTTGATTTTTTTTCCAAAAATTTAAAATACTAAAAAAAACCAAGGAAATATATTTTTTTCGTTAGGTTCAAATGTTTTTCGCGAATCATTGATACACAAATTTTCACTTGCTTAAAAATTTGGAAAAAAGAGCCTTGCTTTTTAAGCCAAATGGCAAGTTCTGCCATTGGGCACGACATATATATTTTATATATAAATTATATATATAATATATATATATTTTTAAATATAAATATATATTAAATATAATATATGTTGTAAAAATTTTTTATAATAATAATAAAAATAAATATATATATATATAAATATATTATATAAAAATATATAATATAAAATTTTAAAAAATTCTTCCTCACATCTTATAATCTTTCTGAGTCGAGTAAATCCAAAGAATTAATCATACTTTTTTTGGGGGTTTATTTTGGGTTTTTCCAGACATTTATGTTCGTAGAGAAACTTTTCTGTTTTTTCACCCAGTATTTAAGGGTTAAAGATATTCATAATTTGGTTTAATTCATTATGAATTTTAAATAAAGCTGTAACTTTAAGAGTTTACCCCAAAATGATATTTGTCCATCATTGACTATTTTGTTGTGTCTTAATTTCACGATTATTTTTCAGACAGTTCGCCGTGGAGCCAAAATTATTATCCCCCAAATTTTTGGTGGGACACCCATGTGACAACTGGATTTTTGGATAAAAAGGGTAATCTCTCTCCCTCTTTTATTTTTTCTACTCTATTCTGTCAAAGACCAAATTTTCTAATTATTTTTACCACTGGGGAACTCTTCATTATCACTCCAGATCACGGTTTTTTCAAAAGTGAGTGTCAAATATTTGTTGAGTTAGACAGCTAATTTTGTACCTACATAGAGTGCTGTCAGTTCCAGTTGTGGTACTGTTCTGACCTTGAAGTAATTAGTGTACCTTCTTCAGCATTACTCATGTAAGCTACAGCGCCATAACCTCTGGTTGACGCATCACAGAACACATGTAATGTGTACTTGTTTCCTTCTTGACCTATTTGTCTGGGAAGTTTAATTTGATGAAGTTGTTTAAACTCTTTGGATATTTCATCCCATGCTTGACTCATTTCTTCATTGAGCTTCCATGCATCTTGTACAAGCATTTTACCTTTATGGTAATTGGTGAGACGAATCCTAGAGGATCAAAACATTGTGATACCTCTGACAGTAAACTATGTTTAGTGAGTGTACTGCATGATTTTTTTATCCATTGAGACTCAAAGTATCTTCCTGTGTGTTTCAGTTAAGTCCCAGCATATTGTTGCAATCAGGAATTTCAGCTTTAAGGAAATATTCTTTGATAAATTCCCTTAATTGCTTTAAATTAGTATTTCACATCCTTAGAGGCATATTTGATTCTTTCATCTCCTTGTTAGCTTCTCTGTATAAGGATTTCAAATCCTCCTCTTTATTCACAGTACCTTGAAGATTGACCACATAGAAACTTTTCTTTAAGATTTCTTTGAAGGAACTTTCAGATTTCTTCAAATGTGTATTTAGAGTAGCTTCTAGTAAGAATGGAGAGGATGTTGCACCAAATAATACTGATTTAAAACGATAAGTTTTCACAGGACTTTGAAGATCATGTGGATTTTCAGGCCACAAGAATCGAGTATAATCTCTATCTATTTATTGTAGTCCTACTCTTAAGAAAGCTTTGGAAATATCAGCCGTGTAGGCATATAGGTTTGTGCGAAATTTCATAAGCACGTATCCAAGCTTCTCAGTTAATGAGGGTCCGGTCATCAGACAGTCATTAAGACTTGCTACATCTTTATTTGCACGTGCGCTGCAATTATATACAACACGTAGTGGTTTCAGAATCTTTTCTGACTCCATGGTGAGGGAGACAATGAACTTTTGTCTTCAACTTATCTTCGACTACTTCCTCAATGAATTTATTGTCCAACTGTTCTTGTATGATATTATCATAGACAGTCAGCAGCTCTGGATTCTTCCTGAGCTTATGTATTTGTGCTTTCATTTGTCCGAAAGCCATGCGATAATTGCTAGGCAGATGTGGTGGATTTAATTTCCATGGTAACCTAACCCCATACTGTCCATCTTTATATTTGACAGTGTCCAAATATTGGTTATAAGTCTTGAGACTCTTGTGGGCTTGGTATATTTACATCAATACCTATCGCATGTAAATCCCACAACTTATCAACTGGTTCATTCATTTCTTCCAGTAACGATAATTTTTGCTGTGGTACATGATCAGCGGTTATTCTCGTAACTAGTACATTTTCTACTGAATCAGTATCAGCTTCTTTCCCACTTTGAGAGGGAATGGGACCACATATCATGTGGCTCTGCTGTTTTCAGCAAGTGAACTCATGTTTACTTACTTATTTTTGCACAAAACAGTGATAATAATCACTTCCAATGATTAAATCAATTGGACTAATTGTGTCCGTCTGTATGTCAGGATAGGCTAACTTGACCTTAGCTGCCTTCAGTGCTGCAACTGTTTCTTTTAATTCCTGGATCTACACAGACTTAGGCAAATCATCTACTACCACAATTTCTACTGTCTTTTTCCTGTTTCCCAGACCAACAGTGATTCTGGCTAGGTCATATGTCTGTTTACCAGAATTGTGGAAAAAAAAACAGCTATATCTAACTGTACTTTGGCATAGGGTTGTTTATTCAGTTTCTGCAACACTTTTCTTCTTATGAAGGACCTTTGTGAGCCTTGATCAAATAGTGTTAGCACATTGGCTTTGTGTAATTTATTAGATAACTCAACTCGAGCTATCGAGAGAGCAGTTGCTTTAAACTTATCTCTCACATTTAATGCTGTTGCTTGATGACTTCCTGATTCTGCGGAAGTCTTCTGCTGTTCAGCAAAAGTATTTGGGCATAATGCTGTATGATGCATACCCTTGCATTTAAAAAAACTTCTTCAGTGAGCATTAACCTCCCTTATGTTCACCTAAACACTTGATGCACCTTTTCAGCTGATGAACACGTTGTTTACGTGCCTCCATTGATGTGTATTGACTACAATACTGTGCCCAATGTGTTCCATCACAAAGTATACATTTTGGAGTACGTTTATGTGTGACAGTCTGTTTACTGTCTGTTGTTGATAAATTAGACACATGTGCAACTCTTGGGTACCCAAGAGTTGCACATGTGTCTAATTTATCAACATGTCGGTTCTCTGAACCATTCATCTACAAACTGTCTGTTGTATTCACAGCTTGATAAGTGCCTATATGGGATTTCCCATTATGTGGTTTAGTGGGAGTAGGTATACTCTTTTTATACTGAGTTGAAGGTTTGTTATCCACCAGATTTGTGGATTTTTCATCTTGTCCCATTGCTTGCATGCATGAAATTATTGCTTGTAAACCATTGCTAATTTCTTCACAAGTGAAACAGCGTTTATTGAACATAATATTTAATCGTTTAATTTGTTTTGGTGACAAAATTATCCTGTACCCAAAACCCCTAATAAACCAATTTACATTGCCTTTGGTCTATTTAGCACATAGAGATCTGAGACTATTGTCTAATGTGATCCTAAAGGCCTGTAAATCTGAAAAAAACAATGTTTGGGTGGCTTCAAGCTTGAAATTAAGACTGCATGTCTAACCCTGGCCTTGTCAGCATCAAAGTAATTGTCTGCTAAGACACGTAAGGCTATTTGATAATTACCTTTAACCATCGGAAATGACTAAATCAGTTAGTAGGGTTCTCCTTTCACAAGACATTCAAGATAATTGAACTTACCAATCTCATCTATGTCAGTTCGTGAATTTACTATGGAATGAAAACCACTAATGAATTCTTCGTAATTATGACCTTGGAAAATAAGTAATGACAAGGTAGGCAAACTTAGTAATGGAACACTTGTTGTGGCAATTGTTGTGCCAGGTGTTTGACCACTAGTTACAGTAGGTCTCTGTGACAGAGTTTTGTGACGATAGCCTGTACTCATGTCCACCTTAATTATTCATTACTAAAAGTATCCAAAAATTTTTAATTTTACCTCAGATGGATCTAATTCTAGAAACTTTATTTTCATATTTTGTATAGTCTGAATTAATTATTTTCAGATGTTGTGTAATTCAAATTTCTCAAGATCATCAAAATCTATGTTTGTATCTTGAGTTAATCTTATACAGACTGAAATTAGATTTTCTAATTGTGTAATCTTAGTCTATAAAAACTGACACTGAGTTTTCAAACAAGCCATTTTAATGGTATACTGAAAATTCTAGCACCACACTTAGGGTTTAAAAAAACACTGTATGCTATAAACTTTAAGTTTTTTTATGCTCAAGTCAGCAAAAAATCGAGTCACACACTATCTGAACCGCTAAGCTTACCTCAGGGTCAATGACCATGAAGGGTACAGGGACATATTTGGTGGACAATGCCTCTGGTGTTTATGTCCTGAGTTTGCAGTGTCAGCTTGACAATGTTGAGTCACAGTAAATAACGACATTATACATTTCATTTACTAAACACTATAAATGTCACTGTAAAACTGTGAATCACATGTGTATATTTCTTACACATATATAAATGTCACTGTTAATATATATACAAAAGCTTACACTTTATATATAATTTCCTTTAATATAACGGTTAAATCTATAAGAAACAAACATAAACACAATCACTTCTCTTAATTTCTGTCTATAAACATTATAAACAATATACACTCAGACAAACTGACCATCATCTGGCTTATTGATGTCGTCAGCATTTCTTTAGCTTGAGAGTAGTGGATGACGGGTGCCATCCTCCGTTTTCGGTTGGGTGAGTCACCCAGTTCCCACTGGGTGAAAACTGGGTGAGCTTCCTATTTTTCTTGGCTGCCCATTCTCTGTGATGGAGCCTGGAGGGATTCATTTATACTGATTTATATTGCAAAACACTAGTTTTACAGCTTTTTTTGAAGGACCTTGGCTCGTAGGTTATTTGTACACTGTAGTACAACAAATCTGGACCACAGTGTGGCCTTTATCCAGTTCAAGCATGACCAAATTGTTGAGAAATGGCACAACTCAGGTTAAAGATTAAATATAGGGGGAACTTAGCTTGATAGACAGCTTCCGCCTACACAGCCGCCCCTTCTGTCTTAATTAAACATAGACAACAATGTACGCTATACACAAATAACCAGCACATAAAAGAGAAGATTTTATGACAACGTTTTGATCTGACGTGCAGGTTATTTGTGTATTGTTCCAGTCATTGTATTGTGCCTTTTTTTTGTTATTAATGTACACTATCTTTACCATGGTGTTAAAGTGGGAGCAGGATTTTCCTTAATTGTCCTGCTAAAGTAAGAGATGGACTGTCTCTTCTTAAACTAAACTATTTGCAACACTGGACTCGTGCAAGGAGCGGCGGTCACTTGACCATGTCACATGCTCGCACTGCATCTGGGATCAATTACTTGATATAGCAGTAAACAAGATGCTTGCCCCTTCTGAGAGTGCTGGGCCCCTCAGGGCTGAAAGGGGCTGAAGGGGGCTAATACCCTCCTCCTGGAGAAAATTTCTCCATAATTTAGATAAGTTTACAATAATTTAATAATAAACAAATGCAATGAAATATATTTTTTCATTAGGTTCAGAATTATTTCTGAGAAATTATTACATACACAAATTTTCGTTTGGCTTATTCGGGAAGAAGAGCATTGCTATTTAAGCCAAAATCGCAAGATTTACCTATTACGGCATACATATTATTATATATATATTATATATATATATATATATTATATAATATATATATATATATATATATATATATATATAATATATATATATATATATATGTATATATTATATATATATATATATATATATATATATTATATATATATATATAATATATATATATAATATATTTATATAATATATAATATTATATATATATATATATTATATATATATATATATATATATATATATATATATTTCGAAAAATGGTTTTACCAGGTAAGGTTGATTAAATATAGGAATACTTAGCTGATAAGACAACAAATCGTCCACACAGCCGCCCCTGCAGACGTCTTGAATTGCTGTCTTGATCACTTCTCAACGGGCTGAAATAAAGTATATTTTGTAAGATTATAAATTACCCCTAGGGGGTGTTATGTCAGCATATTTCATTCACTGATTGCTGATGAACTTATGTGTGTGGACTCAAAAGTCCACTTATCACCGGGGTTTATGATATGTGACTAACTCACGACTTTATACTCAAGTGCGCAGTCAATAGTAGTACATCACAAGTTAGTACACTTACCTGGGTATATGTATCTGACGCGTAGTTACACCCGGATATCCGTTGTTTTGATTGAAGAATAGTGTTCTTTGAAGAATGTCACACTACACTCTGTTCGATCGCAACACTCGTTGTTACACTGTTCATCAACATTAGTTCATTTATTCACCATCTGTTCACTAGAGAAGCTGAACACTCTTCTCTGTAAGTGTTTATTGTGTTTTTGAGACACTTTGTACACACTAACACACGGATCAGTGTTCTTTGTTGGTTATTCCGGCGTCAGTGTGACTACCAGTTGGGTCAAAAGTAATCTGAAGGTGCCACAGCCTCCTACACCGTTACTGCCCCTAGCACATAAAGGAAAAGCTGACCTAGTACTTTTTGCTTCCTTGCTAAACTTCCAATATAAAGCAAAGCAGAATGCTTGAATCTTGCTGTCTTAAGCATAGACAACAATGTCCACTATCTTTACCATGGTAATGAAGTGGGAGCAGGATTTTCCTTAATTGTCCTGCTAAGGTAAGAGATGGACTGTCTTTTATTAAACTACACTTTGCAACACTGGACTTTGCAAGGAGCGTTGGTCGCTTGACCACGTCACATACTCGTACTGCATCTGGGATCAATTACTTGCTGTAGCAGTAAACAAGATGCTTGCCCCTTCTGAGAGGGCTGGGCCCCTCAGGGTTGAAAGGGGCTGAAAGGGGCTGAAGGGGGCTGATACCCCCCTCCTGGAGAAAATTTCTCCACATATATACACACACAAAACAACCACTGTGAAAGAATAGTGAAATTCCAAGAGTTTTCGTGACTACTCACATTATCAAGGAACAATGAGTAGTCACGAAAGCGCTTGGAATTTCACTATTCTTTCACAGTGGTTGTTTCTCATATTCTGAAATCATCTGTTTACTGTGACCTTATTGCATATATATATATATATATATATATATATATATATATATATATATATATATATATATATATATATATATATATATATATATATATATATATATATATATACATACATACATATATGAAGTACATAGTACTTCAGCCACTCAGCAGGATCTCAGGTAACTATGGCTGCCTAGCCGACGCTAGACGGTTACTCCCATACCCTGGGACACCAGGCTAGTGATAAGTTATTTCATCAAATTCTGCCACAAGCAGTGAACTTCGAAAAATAGTTTGGAGAATTACATGAGAAGTGATGGACTTGGGTGGGACTTGGGTAGCTTTGAGAATAGGCTCGACAAATATTTCTGTAAGAGGGTTTGAATTTGAGAAGGACCTGCCTAGTATGGGCTGGTAGACCTGCCGCAGTGTTTATCCATTCTTATATTCTTATGTGTGTTATCAGATATCCAAGGTACATAATCTTTGTTGCAGCAGCACATTCGTTTATTCCACAGGTTGACAAGACACATGTGCAACAGTTTAGGTAACAGTTACCTCATTTTTGCACACGTGTCTTAAAAAAATTTACAGGTACACCATCTCTACTGAATTAATATTATAGTTTGATGGGCAGGTACAGGCTGGCAGTGGGAGACTACTGGGACGCAAGTTCCATGGGTGATGATCTAGAATATAATAACGGGAAACCCTTCAGTACTGCTGACCGCGACAATGATGAACACGGTGAGTTACTCATTTATGTTCTTAGCTAATTATGTAAAAATACCGCAATGAAAATAGGAAATAAAATCTTAGCGCTCTCTGTGCTTACACATACATCTTCAGAGGACTTGAAAAGAGAGGCAAGAGAAGCACATTTTAACTATTAAACTCTGAGGTGACACCTCACAGAGAAGATGACACCTCACTTAGAGAAGGTGACACCTCACTTAGAGAAGGTGACACCTCACTTAGAGAAGGTGACACCTCACTTAGAGAAGGTGACATCTCACAGAGAGAAGGTGACACCTCACAGAGAGAAGGTGACACCTCACAGAGAGAAGGTGACACCTCACACAGAGGTGACACCTCACACAGAGAAGGTGACACTTCACACAGAGAAGGTGACACCTCACACAGAGAAAATGACAACACCTCACACAAACTTATTCAACTCATACATTTGTCCAACATCAAGTAGTATTGTTAAATTGATTTATTGCTTATTACAAAGTTCCTATAATAAATTCACCATTATCAGGTGAATAATCGCAATAAAATTGTTAGCAAAGGTATATTTTCCGATAGTTCTTTATTGATATAAATTCTCACAGCATCTATATGATCATGGCCTCGAGGGAGACAGGAGCTGTAGTGGGGAAACAAGTGTAGTCAAGGACAAGATAAAACCAATATTACAAACTAGTAAAACCACAGGAGATAGCAAACAAGGGACTCCACTAACAATAGGGAGGATATACCAGAAAAAAACTGGTGAGAGCTCCATTGTTAATACCGGGTGAGGATAGGAAATAAGACAGGTAAACATGCACCAACAGGGAATACAGTCACAAAAACCCAAGGCAAACGGAAGCCAAGCCTGTGCACATACTATGCATTGGTATCTGCAGACTTTGGGAAAAATCGGGAAAAAAACAGATGGGACGTGCAACTATGACCACCCGAAAATGCCGTCCCCATATGACAACAGGAAAAGCAAACTCCTTCCTTTAAGCTTTTTCACCCTGAAATGTGTCCCTCTTCATTTACAGGAAAGACTGTGTTATAACTTAAATTGCCAGGCACACCATCTAAAGGGGACAAAAACATGCAAAACATCCGGGACCAGGGAAAACCTGGGTAGCCACAGCCACTCAAGAGGGGGAGGTTTTTTAGTGCCAAGAAGAAGAAAAAAACTGGCAGGAAATAGAAAAAATCGAACGCCAAATCCAGCCATTTGGAGGGGGAACCACAGTCGATGGCCTCCCTCCAAACCAACAGATACAGATACCAGTGCCGGGAAAAAAGTACCCCCCCCAGTACCACCAATACCCCCAGCCTGACGACATTTTCTTTGCAAATATACAGGGGCTAAAGCCCGCAACGAACAACAAAAAAACCTTTCATCGGTGGACTGCTTGCAGAGGCAAATGCAGTGTTTGTGGCTTTCACAGAGACCCACATAAAGGATCACTTGGACAACGAAATATGGATCCCAGGTTACAACCTATAAAAGATTGACAGAGTGAAACAGGCAAAAGGATGGGGGGTTGGCCCGTATATAGCAGTCACTTATTTGCACAGAAACTGCTTAATGCCTCAAATGATGTAGTGGAAGTTTTAGCAATAAGATCGAGAACCAAAACTAGTCATTTTTGGTAGTCTACAAGCCTCCGGATACAACGTCCCAACAATTCCAGGAACAGCTGCTGAAAATAACCACTGTCTGGAAAAACTTTTCCCGCTCGGCCCCAACATCTTGCTCCTGGGGAGTTTCAACTTGAGGCACCTAAAATGAAGGAATATAGCAAATAATGTTGTTGCAGCGATAACACCAAGAGGCAGCTCGACGAGAACTCACCCCACACCCCGAGCTTTTAAATCTCTGCACAAAAATTTAACTTAAAACCCGCAAATAATAGAGCCTACTAAATGGAGAATACACTAGACCTCATCTTCACTAGCAGTGATGATCTGATACGAAATATCACCATGTCAAAAAACAAAATACTTAGATCACAACATAAGCGAGGTTCAGACATGTATGCGCGAAGCCCCAGGGCCTACAAAAGGGAGATGAGTCACGGGGGAAAGCCTTCACCAAATTCCCAACTTCAAAAACAAGAACATAAAGTGGGACCAATTTAAACCAAGTCCTAAACAAATTATAAGCCAGGCTTTGGCATGTACGTTGAATTGCGTGCAGCCAGAAGTAACAGCCTGGTTGATCAGGCCCTGATCCACCATGGGCCTGGTCACAGACCCGGGCCCCCGGGGGCGTTGACCCCCGGGAACTCTCTCCCGGTAACTCCAGGTAAAGCCTAGAAAAGATTAACTCTGTGGCACTCGATGTATGCTCAAGGCTTATTCCTTTAAGAAAAAGGACGAGTAGATGAAAAATAGAAAGAGACAGGCGCTCCCTCTACAGGCGACGGAAAAGAATAACAAAATCGGCTAAAAAGAGGCCAATATATATAAAATGCGTAGGGAGTCACTGGTCAGAGGGAAAAATCAAACATCGAACTAAAGCAAAGAAATCCTAAAGGAGTCAGGAATGGCGGGAAACTAAAAGCCATAAATGAAAACGAAAGAAACCCAAAGTATTTCTTCCTTTGCAATCAAAATCGGAACAAGCCAGTTTTGGGCCCCACAAACGGGGGCCCTCCTAAAGAAGGGAAGATGGCTACTGTCCCAAATTGAACCTTTTTTGCAAGGCTCCAGCGAATTAAAAAATTTTTTTTAGGGCCCAGAAAAAAAAAAAGAGGGGATTTTTCCACGAAATGAGAAAAAAAAATACTCCCATGTTCCCCGGGGAAAAAACCCTTTCTCAAGCCCAAAAAACCCCTATATTGCAAACCCCCAAACGGGAGGACAGGGGGTCTCCCCTTCAAAAAAAAAACCCCCCATAAAAAGCATGTTAGAAAAAATGGTGACAACCCCCTTTCAAAAATTTAAAAGGGCCTAGAACAAGACGCCCCCTTGACCCCCACTTCCCAAAAAAAGGGTTTAAACCCCCGTTTTCTAGCTAGACCTAAAAGTTAGACATAAAGCAAAAATCAGATGTAAAACTTTTTAAAACCCTTAAAAAGTGTATCGAATACCAAAAATTGAAGGAAAACGGGAAAATTTTAAAAGGTTTTTTCCTAAAAGGGGTAAGCCACGTAAGTTGGGCCCGAAAAAGCTGTTCCGAAAGCACTATTTCCCATCGTTACACCTTTTTGAATAACGGGAGTCCCCAACCCCTGTCTTTTTGCAAAAGAAAACTGTAAGTGCTTAGCGGAACTAAAGGTGGGGGAATAAAAAATTTTTTTAAGGGGCTGCAGAAAAAAAGGGTTAAGGAAAAAATTAAACTGTAGGTCATGGGAAATTTTATAAGAAAAACTTCCCCAAAAAAATGAAAAAAAAACCCCCAAAAAAGGGGGAGTATCTTGGAGGCTCACCTTAGGAATAACATTGTTAATGCATTGTGAAAACTTTTGTAGAAACCACAACTAGTGAGGGGGGGGGGGCTTGCCCCCCTTTTTAGAAACCCATTTTAATCAATGACTTGCCCCCGTAAAAAAGGAGTTTTGCATAAAACTTAGCAATTTTCCCCCTTTAAAAATTTGACGTACATAGTTAAAGAAAAAAATTAGTTTTTTGAGCTGTTTTTTAAAATTGGGAAACCCCCCCTAGGAGTGGGCTGACCTTTGATTCCCCCCAATGTGGGGTGGCATGTAACCCCTTTTATGGTATAACACTATAGTGGCTGGTGACCCTTTAGGAATAACACTGTGGGGGGCAGCGTGACATTTTTAGGATTAAAAACATTTGGGGGGCGTGACCCCTTTTTAGGGTATAAATAGGAGGGGCATGGGGACATTTTTATGAGTATAAACACAAAGCATGCGGACCCTTTTAGGAGTAAACAAGTGAGTGGTGCGTGAACTTTGTGGTATAACACACATGGGGCCAGCTGACACCTTAGTGAGTATAACACCAGTGAGGGCATGCGGGACCCCTTTTGGGAGTTTTAACACATAGGGAGGGGCAGCTGCCCCTTTTGTGGAAAAACACATAGATGCTGAACCTTTAGGGTAAAACCATAGTGAGGGCCGCATGCACCTTTAGTGAGATAACAACTAGTGGGTGGCATGCATGACCCTTTAGTAGAATAACACACTGTGGGGGCTGCTGACCCTTTGGGGTTATAACACACTAGGTGGCAGCTGACCCTTTAGTGAGTAAAACACCTAGTGAGTGGATTTGACCCCTTTTAGTGAGAAAACACCTGTGGTGGCATGCTGACCCTTTTGGGGAAATAACACATAATTGCGGACACCTTTAGTGGATAACACACTGGAGTGGCTGCATGACCCCTTTAGTGAGTAAACACACTAGGAGTGGCATGCGTGACATTTTTAGTGAGTATAAAACTGTGAGGGGGCATGCTGACACCTTTAGTGAGTATAACACACAAATTGCGGACACCTTTAGGGGTATAAACACTGGAGTGGCATGCATGACACCTTTATGAGTATAAACATAGTGGAGTGGCTGCTGCCCCTTTTAGTGGTATAACACACTAGCATGCTGACCCCTTTGTGAGTTAAAACACACTGGAGTGGCAATCATGACCCTTTATGAGTAAACACACTGTAGTGGCATGCAGACCCCTTTTGGAGTTCACAGGAGGGCATGCTGACACCTTTAGGAGTATAACACATAGGAGTGGCATGCATGCCCCTTTAGTATTTATAAACACTAGTGAGGGGCATGATGCACCTTAGTGGGGTTTAAACCAGGAGGGCATCATGACCCCTTTGGGGTATAACACACTAGGGGGGCATGCTGACCCCTTTAGTATTTAAACACTAGGAGTGGCAGGCAGACACTTTAGTGAGTATCACCTAGGAGTGGCTCGGACACCTTTATGAGTATAACACAAGGAGTGGCATCATGACACCTTTAGTGAGTATAACACACTAGGAGTGGAAAGATGACACCTTTAGTGAAATAACCACTAGAGATGGCATGCATGCCCCTTTAGTGATTTTTAACCCTAGGAGGGGATGCATGCACCTTTAGTGGTAAAACACACTAGGAGTGGCATGCATACCCCTTTTGTGGTAAACACCAAGAGGGCATCTGACCCCTTTAGTAGTATAACACATAGGAGGGCATGTGCCCCTTTAGGGGGTTAACACCCTAAATTTTTTTTGGAAAACCCTGGATTTTAAATTTTAGTTATTAAAAATTGAGTCTCATACCCTTTATTGTTAAACCAAAGGGGGGCTGGCATTTTAGGGGTTAAAAATAGGGTACTTAATTTTATTATTTAACATAGAGAGTGGAGGGAAACCCCCTTTTAGTGGAAACCCCTGAAGGGTATAATTTGGAAAAACCTTGATGGTGAAAGAATTTATTTAAAAATAGGATGAAATGATGAAAGTTTAAAAACCAAGGGGTTTTAATTTGTAAAACCCGGGGTTCTGTTTAAATTTGTGGAAAAACCACAGAGAGGGGATGATCCCAAGATTTCCATGAGAGTCTCTCCCTTTGGAGATCCACTTAGGTGTGGGGGGGGGGGGGTTTTTTTTGTAAACAAAAGAATTTTTTTCTTTGCCCGATTTTTTGGTTTTTAAAAACCCCGTTAATAGGTTTTTCCCCGGATGGTCCCAAAGTATTATTTTCATTACGGTTACTTAATTACTTCAATTTATTTTGGGTGTCCTTCGGGGGAAACGGGACAATATTTTAAAAAGGGCCCTGCAAAAAAATTGGTTTTTTTTTGGGGGTATAAAAATTTTCGCAATTTTCAGTTTTTAAAAGCCAGTTCTGGAATTTTTTAGAACAGTAGTATATTCCAAGTTTTGGGATAGCCCTTTTTCCCTTTGAGTTTGCTCCGACGTTGGGGAAGTTTCTGGGAAAACAAGAAAAATGCCGTTTTCCCAGTATTTTTTAAAAATCGTGTTGGAGGCCCCGGAATGCCCCCCCCATGAAAAATTAAATTTTTGCAAGGATTACATCCCCTTAAATGTTAAACTTTGGGGCCCCTTGAAACCAAAACTCCCAAACAAAATGAAAAAGATTGGGCAACACGGGAATTTGTTTTGACCAGGGTTTTACATCCCTTTAAAAAAATTTTAAAGACTGAACTATTAAAAAAGGGGGTTATTATTGGGATGCCACACCTTAAAATCCAAAAAAGAAATGGCAAACTACCTTTAAATTTGCCCCTGCATTGGAGGGGTTTTTATTTGTTTCACAAAAAACCCGGTTTGCCGGGGGGTTTACAACCAAATTTTTGCCGGGCGAAATCCTCAAACGGGGGGGCCTTGATTTTTAAAGGGGTCACTATAATATTGCCCGGGAGAAACCACTGTTTTTTTGGGAACCATACCCCAAACAAAACCCCGGGGAAGGGCCTCCTAAAAATCTGGGGATAATGGGGGTTTGGTTCGGACTTAAAAGAAGGAAGTCCCCCGGGCAATTTATGAAAGCTGAGAGGACCATTCACGGGGCGAACAGGGCAAAATTAATCGGCAAATACCGCAAATCATTCCTCCTCTGGCGAATTTTTGCTCAAAGGGGGCCCAAATTTTATTTTTAAAACCCCTTTTCCAAAAAAAAAAAAAAAAAAAAAAAAAAAAAAAAAAAAAAAAAAAAAGCATCGAGTCTTCCTTTTATTAAAAAAATTAGTGTAAAAACGAAAGAGAAAACCCTTCGACCGCATAGGATAACATACTGTAATACCATGAAAATTAAAAATTTGTGCACAAAAGTTGCACAAGTTCTCTTTCTTCAAGTTGACTTTTTCTAAACCATTACATCACAACTTTAAAACCTGTGGTGGATGTGAAAAAAAAGTATTGGGAAAAAACTGCCGGGTTATTAAGAAATAGATTTCGTGAACACAGATATGCCCAACAAATAACCCAAATAGCCATGTAAACAGAAAAAAATTTTAGTTTTTAAAAAAAACTAAAAATACTCGTGAAATAACGCAGAGATAAAGTTACCTTATTACCTAAATAGACACAACCCTGAAAGGGGCTAAAAAGCGGGTTTTTCCCAAATTTTCCTAAAAGGTTTTGTATGTTAGGATTCATCGTAGTAGAGCTCGCAGCAAACGTAGGGCGGGTCGCTCAATCCAACTTTCCTCTATTTGTCCAACATGGTCCAAAGAAAAATAAAAAAAAGGAAAATATGTATGGAAACGATACACAAATAACCCGCACATAAAAGAGAAAGCTTAGACGCATTTCGGGCCCACTGGACCATTTACAAAATCTTGTGATGAATGGTTTAAGGGAAACCCACTGTTTAAAATTAAAACATGGCAAAACCTTTGGTTTCTTTATTGGGAAAAAAGTTTGCCACACAGTGGCTTCACAGTCCATACGTAGGAGAAACTTGAAGAACAGGGGGGAAGAGGTAAACATCCTCAACCCTTTTCGAGGTTCGTCCATCAATCTTTATAGATTATGGATTGAACACATCGACTCCAGGCTGGGGATGTTACCCCAACTCCTCCCCTTCCCTTTCGGTTTTTACTTTTACTGGACTGATTACCTGGAGGTTTCCCGGAGGGTTTTCCGGGGATCAACGCCCCCGCGGCCCGGGCCCTGCCAGACCCTTTATGGTAGGGCCTGAAATTGGGGTGTTACTGCTGGCCCCCGCAGTCCACGTCGGCCCAGCCGGTGATCCGGGGATGCTTTAGGGATTGTCGCTCTCTCTGAAGGCGGCCCGGGGTTTATTGGCAATTCCCCTAATGCTTGAGGGAGGCTGTTAAACAGTTTTTGGGGCCCCCGGCACTTTTGGGTTTTCCCCTTTTGTACCAAGGGCCCCACTTTTTTTTGGGGCTTTTGCATCGCCTGCCCGTCTTTTACTTTCGTAGGAGTGATTTCTTGTGCAGATTTGGGACCATTTCCTTCCCAAATTTTCAATGTAGATTAGATAATCTCTCCCCCCTGCTTCCAACGAGTACAGTCAAGTGCTTCCAAGCGTTCCCCGTGTTTAAGGTGCTTGACAGAAATTAGTGCGTAAGGGTCTCTGTCACTTCTAGATCTCGATTTTACCTGCTTTGAATGGAGAGTTAAGACAGCAGTTTCCCCGCCCCGAGGAACAAGTGATTTGAAAAGGTTTATCATGGGCTTGGGGCTCTCGTTTTGAAAGTTTCATTATCCATCCATCATTTCTTTGCAGTCGATCGTGGCACTGTTTGATCCTTGAAAGGAGTCCTCAGAATTACTACTCCAGGTCCCAAAATTTTTTTCCGTCTATGTATGGCCCGGAGCGTAGTATACCGTTCTAGTTATCTCTCTCCAGTTTTCCTAAAGGAGGTTGGAATTTTTCCCCATTGAACAATATTGTTTACCCTTGCCCATGGAAAAAATTTTTTTTATCTTTTTGGGGGTTAACCCCGTCCTCAGCAGTGACACCCCAGCAGTTTGTACCCTCCCAAAGGATGAAAGTGCTGTTTGGGGTAATCTTTTTTATGTCGATATAGGTAAGGAAAAAAAGATGGGGCGAGTACTGTGCCCTTTTGGACAGAGCTCTTCATTGGCAGCCCCCGATTTAAATCTGGTTTACCCCTACCTTTTTTGTTGGATTTGTTAAAATTGAAGACCATTCCCACTTTCCCAGTTATTCCTTTTGACGTATTTTTTGGGCTATTAGCCCTGATCGCATTTTTCAAATGCTTTTTCAAAGTTTTGTATATTAATCTGATTCTGATTTTCTTTCCCGTGCACCAAGGCCCTGTATAGTGATCCCGTGTTGTAAAAGGGAGGGGCGACTGCCTGAACCCGTTGCCCCAGATTGTGCAGATTTTGGGAATCCGGTGATTTTTCAATCCCGCTTTTAGCATCTTAAAGATTTTTTTGATGGGGACGCGACTATTGGGCTTATTCTTAGCTAATGCTTTGTGCCACCTTTGTGGAGTGGGGCTATTCCTTGTGTTTTAAATGATGGGAATTTCACCCCTGTCCAATCCTCCCCCATAGTTACTTAGGGGACGCGAGAGGGGTTTCTTGCAGTTCTTATGAAAACAGGTTTCCGGTCTGGGCCCGGGGTGAGTGATAGGCAATTTTGTCAAAGGCTTTTTTGAAAA
This sequence comes from Cherax quadricarinatus, assembly GCF_026875155.1. Lineage (NCBI taxonomy): Eukaryota > Metazoa > Arthropoda > Malacostraca > Decapoda > Parastacidae > Cherax > Cherax quadricarinatus. The sequence goes on from NC_069473.1 coordinate 1,919,105, forward strand.
ACTACGGAGTTGGGAAAGCGGGAAATTGCATACTTTAGGGTTTTTGGGCTCATTTTATGAAGAAATCTTTGGGGCGTCGATCCTCAGACCCTTAGTGGTTCACTAAAACCCGATCGTACTGAGATTTAATATTTCACCTTTCCCTTTTTGTATCGTGTAAGTCCCCTCCCGTCTGAGTAAGGGCCCGATCTAAATGTGGTATTTGCCTTGTTTTTGGCTTGAAAGAAATATTTTGAAATTTTTTCAATTTCCTAATAGCTTAAGCTCCCCCTGCCTCCTGGTCCCGTAAGAGTATTTTTAAGTTCGATGTTTCCCCCTTCCCCCGGGCAGCGCCTCCTTTCGTGTAAGATATTTGCACTCTGAGGAGCTCAGTGACTCTTCGTCGTCTTTGAGAGGGGGGCGTTTTTTCTCCAGTTTACTCCTGTCTTCTTCTTTCTTAGGGGAATATACCCGAACATGCTTCGGCTACCCGGAATTGATCCCTTTTAAGGGACTGGTTTGGATCCATGTCATTTAAGACATCTTTCCCCAAAAAGTTTCGTTTAGGACGTGGTTTACCTGGTCCCAGTGTGTTTTTGTTGTTGAAGTTTTTTTGTGAGACACCCTTTACAGGTACATGAATTCTGCTTCAGGACCCCCCTGCTTAGTTGGACTTGATTAGGTTGTGATCGGAATTAGTTGTTTTTTTATATTTTTTATGTTCTTTTCAGGGCTCTTATTTGTGAAAATAAGTCAAGTGTTTTTTCTGTCTTGTTGGCTCCCCTATTCTGCTTAAGGTGTTTTTTCGCAAGATTAGGCTATGTGTGTGGACCCTTTCATCGCGCTACCCCCGGGGATTGTTTCAGCTATAAAATTATTTGCTACATTCGTCCATTTTGTATGCCTTAGGTTGAAATCACCCAAACAGTAAGAGTTTGGGGGTGGAGTGGAAATTTTCCAAACCGTAATCAATTTTTATAGCTGTTCTGGAACGGTTGTGAGGTTGCATCTGGGGGCTTGTATACAACCCCAATGACTAGGTTTTTGGTTCTCGATCTTTATTGATAAACTTCAATACCTCATTTTTGGTTTCAGCAATCCGTGAGTAAGAGATCTTTGACATACAGGCCAACCCCCCCCTTTTTGCCTTTTTTTTTTTGTTGCATCTAAAAATGGTTGTAACCACTTACCATATTTCATGTCAAAGTGATTTTTTGTGTGGTCTTGTGAGGCTCAAAAATTGCATTAGACTCCTCTAGAGTCCACGAAAAAGGTATTTTTCTGTTGGTGGGTGGCTTAAGGCCCCGTATTTAGCAAATATAACGAGGTTGTTTTGTTTTGTTGGGGGATTTTGTTTTGGGGGATCAGTAGTTGTAATTCTGGAGGGCCATGGGTGGCCACTGGGTCGCCTCCAGTCCAACAAGGCCCAAGGGGGTGGACTATTTTTGTTATTTCCTTCCCCTTTTCTTTTTTTGTTTCCTGCCCCCTAAAAAAAACCCGGAGTTGGGTGTCGAGTATATTGTTTGTTTGTGGGGTCTTTGTCCTCCTGGTCCCTTTTTTGATGGTTTGCAGGGGGACTCGATGTTTTAACCTGCTCGGAGGAGAGGGTGGCACATTTTTGGGTGAAAAAAGTACAGGAAGAAGAACGACACACTCCTTTGAAGGAGGGGCGCACATTTTTTGGGATGATCAAAGGATGTCCCCTTTTTTTTCCCCCGTTATTCCTGCTTACGATGCCCCCAACTAATATTTGCACAAATTCACCTTTTTGGTTGAAAAATTTTTGGGCGGTTGTTGTCAAATTTTTTTCAGGTTTGGGACGCACTAAAACCTCAGATCCAAGCCCGGGCCACCCCGTCCTGGATTCCACTTCTTTCCCCCTAGAGGGAAAAAGGGGGAGACTCCTTCCCCCCAACTGACTGGGGCCCCAGTCTTGTGCAATGATGGTTGTATATTTACGGTTTTAATGGTTTTATATTTATGTTTTTGTGGGGGTTTTGGGGTTTTCCCCCAGGAAGTTGGTGGCAGTAAGGGTGGGGGCTGGGTTGGGTCACACTGGGGTGGGTTGGGCAGCACTGGGGCTGGGGGTGGGGGTGGGGCTGGGGAGCAGCTGGGCCTGGGGCCCCGGTGGGCCCGGGCCCGCACCAGCATGTGGTATTAGTGTATGACTGGGGGAGCCGGGCCCGCACGTGTGGGTATTAGTGCTTGAGGGGGAGCCCGGGCCAGCACCAGCACTGTGGGTATTGTGCTATGATGGGGGGGCCCGGCCAGCACCAGCACTGTGGGTATTGTGCTATGACTGGGGGATGGGTCTGGCTTAGCACCATTGGGGGGACTAGATAGTTTCGGTCATCTGTTGTGGGTTTGGGCTTTGCATTTTTTGATACAACTCTTGCTCCCCTGTTTTATATATTTTTGGTAGACTATCCAAGAGGTCATCTTTGTTTTTTGATTTTTTTTTTCATTTTTTACTCTCTTTGTACCTTTTTGTACCTGCCCAAAATTTACATCTTTATTGACAACCAAAGCCCTTGTAGTTCGAGTCATTTTTTTGAGGTGTATTTAGTCTAGACAGAAATATGGTGTTTGGAAGGCATAAGTTGCATGTGATTCTGGATTTCCCTTCCCAAAGGATTTTTTTACATGTCCCACAGATATGCTTGCTGACTCCGTCTGATCCCACTACACTCTTTGCCACTGTGTGGCGAAACGTTTCCGAATAAAATTCCCATATGTTTGCTAAGTTCTCAATTTACAACTATTTTTTTTCAGTTTGGCATACCTCACCTCCTTTTTCTTCATCTCAGCTTCAATGTCCACTATTAAATTTTCCTGTCTTAGTTTACTCTGTATTGGAATGATAAGCCACTCGTGCTAAAACTTTTTCTAAAAAAAAAATGTCCGTGTGAGACTTGCATAATGATAATGAATCATCAAAACTTATTCTTGGGGGCATCGTAAATTGGGTTTGGGGAAAATTTTGTTAGTGGGAAGGATTTGAGGCCTGCCGTATGGGCCAACAACCTCTGCGTGTTCTTCCTTTCTTATGTTTTTATGAAAGTACACAAGTTCCTTAATTTTACAATTTGTCACTATATAGCATTACAAAAAGTGACCCTTTTATGATAAAATTTGACCATGTGCAACTGAACATCAAAAAAGATACAAAATGAGTACCGAACTGGCCTTCGAGTTTTGGGACCCGCCATCAGTGCACATCCATCCCCCTTTGGGCAAAGGTCGTGTGAGAAAGGTTTAAAAACCGCACGTTTTAAAATTGACACATGTAAATCTTGGGTATCTTTATTGAGGAAAATTTCGCCACACAGTGGCTTCATCAGTCCATACAAAGGAGAATCTTGAAGAACAGGAGGAGAATGAGGTAATCAGTCCCTCAACCTTGAGTCGATGTGGTCAGTTCTTAAAGATTCTCCTTTGTATGGACTGATGAAGCCACTGTGTGGTGAAACGTTTCCTCAATAAAGATACCCAAGAGTTGCACATGTGTCTAATTTATCAACATGTCGGTTCTCTGAACCATTCATCTACTAGCTGACCTTTGCCCAACAGGGGTCATGGATGTGCACTGGTGGCAGGTGCCAAACTCGAAGGCCAGTTACGGTACGTCATGAATCATTCTTACATACAAGGCAGCAGCATCTTACGCATAAATTTCCTCAACAGGGAAGAGCTTCGTCTCCCGGTCTTCCTGAGGGTATTAATTAAATTAAACCCCTAGGGTTCTTAAGGAAATTTTCGCAACGCCTCATTTGTTTGGTCAAAAAGTTTATCAGTTTGAAAGGGTTAGCTTCTAACTCCTGGGCTTCAAGAGTCTGAAAACCTAATGCTCCTTGCATGTTGAGGGTGGAGAGGTATAGCTCCTATGCCTCTTTTGGGTGTTTAGCCTCAGCTCCTGGGCTTTTGCTTAAAAAATGCTAAAGAACTTGGAATTAGAGAGATGAAGGAAACCTTCTCTTGGTCGCATAGTTAGCAAAATATATCTTGATTTGTATGTCTTCGAATAGTTACCTGTGGCAGGGAAAAGCTCATAGTTCACAAATATTATTGAAAAAAGCTTTATAATGTTATCAAGCTTTATAATGTTATCAAGCTTTATAATGTTATCAAGCTTTATAATGTTATCAAGCTCGTGCTTAAGGAATCAGAGTCGCAAAAACAAAACAACGAAAATTTTATATGTCAAATTATCTTTTTTCCCTTTGGGGAGAGGAAGAAAATTTTGATATGGTTTTTAAAACCGGGCGTTAAGATTGGTTATGACATTGGGAATTTTATTCAGAAAGTTTGGACATAGTGGTTATAGTTTCAAAGACAAAGGGGGAAGGTTTTGGAGAAAGGTAGATGAAAGGTTTTAAAAAAGGGCCAACCTGGAGTGATTGTTTCAGTTTAATTTTAGAAAGGTTTTGACATTGTTTGTGTTTATGTAGGGGTGATTGTATGGGTTATATGGTTTATGACAGGTTAGTGACTTGTTATAGTGTATTATGGTTATGACAGGTTAGTGCCTTGTTATAGTGTTATATGGTTCATGAGGGTTAGTGACTTGTTCTGTGTCATATGGTTTGACTCATCATGTGAAGAGAGTAGTAAGCGGAGAAAGTTAGTTTATGAGACGTTTTTGCAAAGTAGAGTGATGCAAGGAGGGAAGAGTATATGAAGAAAAAAAGAAGAGGTTAAGAGAGTGGTGAAGCAATGAAAAAGAAAGCAAATGGCGAGAGTGGGTGAGATGTATCAACAAATTTTGTTGAAATAAGAAAAGTTTTAGATAGTGAGATAACAAGTTAAGAAAAGCCTAGAGAACAAATGGATATGTCAGTTAAAAATAGGAGAGGAGAGTTATTAAATGGCGAGATAGAGGTATTGGGAAGATGGAGGGAATATTTGAGGAATTGTTAATTGTTTTGATGAGATACGGGCAGCTGTGATTTCGTTGTATTAGGGCAAGGAAGGAACAATCTTGTAGGAGTGCGGAAGAGGCCAGTTGTGAGTGTGGGGAGTTCGTGAGGCAGTAGATAAAATGAAAAGGGGGTTAAGGCAGCGGGAATGCTGGGTAAAGATAGGAAATGTAAAAAAGCAGGGGGGATATAGTTTTGGTTGTGGTTGGCGCATATTTAATAAAAGTATAGAAGAGGGAAAGGTAACTAGGGGATTGGCAGAGAGGCATGGCATAGTTCCTTTGTGATAAAGGCTCAATCAGGGATAAAGAGAGTGCAAAAATTTGGGGGGATTAAGTCTGTTGTGTATACTGGAGAAGAGTATGGTCAGTTATTATTGAAAGAATTATGAGTAAGACGGAGATAGGATAGCAGTATGGAACAAGGAGGCTTAGGAAAGGTAGGGGGTGTGTGGACCAGGGTTGTTTGCCAGTTGAACATATATTTTTCTTTATTTTTTTTATTAATCAACTGCGTTCCCACCAAGGCAGGTGGCCCGAAAAAAGAAAAACTTTCCCATCATTAACTCATAACTGTCTTGCCTAAGGGTGTGCTTTACCACTACAGTTTTTTAACTGTAACTTTAACCACATCCTTCAGAGTGCAGGCATTGTACTTTCCATCTCAGGGACTCCAAGGTCGGCCTGCCGGTTTCCTGAAACCCCTTCATAAATGTAACTTGGCTCACATTCCAACAACACGTCAAGTTTTAAAAAACATTCATTTTGGTCTGCATACTCTATCAAACAGCTCACGCATGTGCTGGAAGTCAAGCCCTCGCACACAAAACCTCCTTTACGCCCTCTCTCCAACCTTTTTAGGCCGACCCCTACCCCGCCTTCCTTCCACTACAGACTGATACACTCTTGAAGTCATTTCGTTTTGCTCTTCTCTCTACATGTCCGAACACCCTCCACAAACCCTTCTCAGGCTCTCTGGACAACAGTTTGGTAATCCCGCACCTCTCCTAATTCTCCAAACTTACGATTCTCTGCCATTATATTACACCACACATTGCCCTCGGACATGACATCTCCACTGCCTCCAAGCCTCTCCTCGCCTTGCAAACATCATCACCCATGCCTCACACCATATAAGAGCGTTGGTAAACTATCTCTCTACATTTCCCCTTCTTTGCCTCCAAGGACGAATGTACTTTGTCTCCACAGACTCCTAATGGCACACTCACTCTTTTCCCTCATCAATTCTATGATTATTATACATATAAGGAACGTATTTAGATAAGGCGAAAGGGTCTTTGTGCATTTATGGATTTGGAAACAAGGCGTTATGCCAGGTGTGGATAGGGGCAATGTGGCAATGTTGCAGGTGTATGGTGTAGGAGGTAGGGTTACTGAAAGCATTAGTGAAGAGTTTTTAGAGGTAGTGAGCTCAAGTTAGAGTATGTAGAAAAAAGAGGGAAATTTTTCCAGTAAAAGTAGGCCTTAGACAAGGATTGTTGATGGTCACCGTGGTTGTTAATATATTTATAGATGGGGTTGTAAGAGAAGTAATGCGAGGGGTTTTGGCATGAGGCGTGAGTTAAAAGATAAAGAACCAACATAAAGTCGGGCGTTGTCACAGTTGCTGCTTTGCTGATGACACTGTGCTCTTGGGAGGATTCTGAAGAGCAGTTGCAGAGATTGGTGGATGAATTTGGTAGGGTGTGCAAAAGAAGGAAAATTGAAAGTGGAATACAGGAAAGAGGAAGTTATGAGGATAACAAAAGATTAGTGTGATGAAAGATAGGATTTCGATTATCAGATTGGAGGGAGAGGCGTTGGGGAGGTGAATGTATTCAGATTTTTGGGAGTGGGACGTGTCAGCGATGGGTCTATGAAGATGAGGTGAATCATAGAATTGATGAGGGGAAAAAGGGTGAGTGGTGCACTTAGGATGTTGTGAGGGACAAAGAACTTTGTCCTTGGAGGGAATAGAGGGGAAGGTGAGGAATAGTTTTACCAACGCTCTTTTATGGGTGTGAAGCATGGGTGTGACATGGTGCAGTGAGGAGAAGGCTGGAGGCAGTGGAGTGCCCTTGAGGCACTGTGTTGGTGGGAATATAATGCAGAGGAATTTCGTTGTGTTTTGGAAAGGTTCGGAGGAGGTGCTGGGATACCAAAATGTGTCCAGAGGGTGAGGCAGGGTTGTTGAGGTTGGTTCGGACATGTTGGATGAGAGCATGGAGCGAAACAGAGTACCTTCAAGAGTGGTATCAAGTCTGTAGGGGAAGGAAGGCGGGGGTAGGGAGGTAGGCTAGAAAGTATGGAGGTGAGGGGGTAAAGGAGGTTTTGTTGCGAGGGGCTTGGCCTTCCAGCAGCATGCGTGAAGTCGTGTTTGATGGAGTGAAGGAGACAACTGGTTTTTAATTACTTGACGTGCTGTTGGAGTGTGGCAAAGTAAATTTATGAAGGGGTTCAGGGGAAACCGGCCGGGATTGGAGTCCTGGAGATGGGAAAACAGTGCCCTGCACTCTGAAGGAGGGTGGGTGTTAATGTTGCAGTTTTAAAAAAACGTTAGTGTAAAGCACCCTTCTGGCATGACAGTGATGGAGTTGAATGATGGTGAAAGTTTTTCTTTTTCGGGGCCACCCTGCCTTGGTGGGAATCGGCCAGCGTGATAATAATAAAATAAAAATGGGTCATGACAGGTTAGTGACTTTTTATAGTGTTATATGGTTCATGACAGGTTAGGGACTTGTTATAGTGTTATATGCTTCATGACAGGTTAGTGACTTGTTATAGTTTTATATGGTTCATGAAGGTTTGTGACTTGTTATAGTGTTATATGGTCATGACAGGTTAGTTGACTTGTTATAGTGTTATATGGTTCATGACAGGTTAGTGACTTGTTATAGTGTTATATGACAGGTAGAAAAACCTCTCAATTATGTTAACACAGTTCTTGTCATGCATTTCTTAGTATTTCTGAATGTTTGCGTATGTTTTTCTGATAAAAATGTTTGCGTATGTTTTTCTGATAAAAATGTTTGCGTATGTTTTTCTGATAAAAATGTTTGCGTGTGTTTTTCTGATAAAAATGTTTGCGTATGTTTTTCTGATAAAATGTTTGCGTCGTTTTTCGATAAAAAAATGTTTGCGTTTTGTTTTTCTGATAAAAAGGTTTGTTATGTTTTTTGATAAAAATGTTTGCGTGTGTTTTTCTGATACAACTGTTTGGTTATGTTTTTCTGATAAAAAATGTTTGCGTATGTTTTTCTGATAAAAATGTTTGCGTATGTTTTTCTGATAAAAATGTTTGCGTATGTTTTTCTGATAAAAATGTTTGCGTATGTTTTTCTGAATTAAAATGTTTGCCTATGTTTTTCTGATAAAAATGTTTGCGTATGTTTTTGAAAAAAAAAAGTCCGGTAAACATTATCTTTGAAATTGAAAAATGAGGCGAAACTTGTAATTAAACTTTGTATCATTGCAATTAATAAGTGATATATACAAATTATTTTATCTCATCATATCAGGAAAAAATGTTTATAATAGATTCAAATATTATGTGTTATTTGTATAAAGGATTATTTTTTTCTAAGAATAAATATGTATCCATTTTTTTATCCATTGGTAACATGTATCCCATTGTAACATTGGTATCCATTGTTAACATGGTATCCATTGTTAACATGGTATCGTTGTTACTTTGGGAATCATGGTTAAACTGGTATCCATTGTTACATCGTTATCCCTTGTAAATATGTAGCCATTGTTAACATTGGTTATCCATTGTTAACATGGTATCCATTGTTAACATGGTATCCATTGTTTAATGGTATCCATGTTAACATCGTATCATTATGTTACATGGTATCCATTGTTAAACATCGTATTATCCATTGTTAAACATCGTATCCATTAACTGTAATCCATTGTTAACATGGTATCTATTGTTAACATGGTATCCATTGGTTAAACATGGTATCCATTGTTAACATGTATCCATTGGTTAAACATGGTAGCCATTGTTACATGGTGTCCATTGTTAACATGGTATCCAAGTTAACATGGTATCCATTAACATGGTATCATTGTTAACATGGTATTCATTGTAACATGGTATCCATTGTTAAACATGGTATCCCCTGTTAACATGGTATCATTTGTTCACATGGTATCCATTTTTTAACATGGTATCCTTGTTAACATGGTATCTATGTTAACATGGTTTTATATCCATTGTTAAACATGGTATCCATTGTTAACATGGTATCCATTGTTAACTTGGTATCTAGTGTTAAACATGGTATTCCATTTATAACATTGGTCCATTGTTAAACATGGTATCCATTTATAAACCATGGTGTCAATTGTTATATGGTTATCCCATTGTTAACATGATATCCATTGTTAACATTGTGGCCATTGTTAACATGGGTATCATTGGTTAACTTGGTATCCATTTAACATGGTAATCATACCTTGGTATCCATTGTTAACATGGTATCCATTGTTACATGGTTATCCATTGTTAACATGGTATCCATTGTTAAATGGTATCCATTTTCTCAACATGGGTATCCATTTGTAATATTGTATCCATTGTTAACATGGTATTCTTTGCTTGCCTGATAGTCATTGCTTAGCATGATAGTCATTGCAAGGCATGAATAGTCATTGCTAGCATGTTAGTCATTTGCTAGGCATGATAGTTCATTGCTAGCATGTAGTCATTGTATCAATTGTATTCATATGCCTTGTCTTGTATATTTTTCTCCTTCATATCAAAATATAGCTATTTACTACCATAATAACATACTTTCACTATTATGCAGGTGCCAACGTGCAGAAAAAAGTGGTGGTGGAGGCTGGGTGGTACAAGAAACTGTAAGCCGTGTACTCCCATCGCGATTGCTCAAACCTGAGAATAGTTCCTCATCATTGTTGTATAAATTGGAGTAAATCTAGATCGCTCGGGACTAGACTTCGTTGGATCCAGTTTTTAAAATACGATGCAGACTCCAAGGGACCTGCTACGGTTGTGTGTCGGAGAGGGAACAACAGATTGTTCTTCTTCTTATGGTGAACATTGGAATCGAAGAGAACTTAAATGTTTGTTTCCATTTTCTCCAGTAGAATTTGTCTTCAAGCGCTTTAAACCGCTCTTATGATAGATTTTGGCATATATAGACTAAGTGCTTTTAAGGTTCATCTGGTCATCTTCCCGGGGGGAATCCTAAAAATGGAACGCTCACCTTGTGTGAAATATTGTCCGTCATTCACAACCACTGTCTATTTGGACAATTGGTACACTATTCCCTTCTTGTATTATTTCCCTCCATGCTCCTTGTTAATAACTAATATGGATTCTTTAATTCCAGCATTACATACGCAACTCCATTTATGAAACAATTTTACACTCATATTTTCCTCCGAGGAGGGTCACAATTTGACTCGTGGGTGCCAGTTAATATATTTTTTCACCTCATTCAGTCTACATATCTTAACATCAGTATTCCTAAAAGTCTCAAACTCATGAACATATACCCTCTCATGTATAGCTCACTCTACCTGAACTGCACTAAACAATCTACACAACAGTCATTTCCCTAATGTTATTTCTCGTTCCTACACCCGCCCTCCTCGCCGATCTCGGTGGCAATTCGAGCATGTGAATTTGAAATCCTATAAATGCTTGATTCTTCTACTGATGAGTGATCACATTCATCGTCATTTTAATATTTCTGCAGCTACACTTCATTCATCGGGTGAGGTTGCTGGTGGTCTTTCAAACCTGTCCTTGCAAAACAATTCCCTTGAAGTGCGCTGCATGGGGCGGATATCGTTACATACGCATATATGTATATATATTTATATATATATATAGATATCTATATATATATATATATATATATTATCATGAAAACAAGTGATTTTAAATCATTTTCAAAACTGCGGGCAGGCCAGGACTCGACCTACGAATTTGTACCGCCTCAGATGACAGGCACAATGTACCTTTCGCCTTACACTTATGCCATGATCAGTGGCGTAAGTCTCGGAAGTCGGTTCTGACTGAGTCACGGTAGTGGGAAGAAGAAGGATGGGTTAGGATAGAAATCTGGGGAAAAGGGTTGGGAATTGGTGGTGGAGGAGGGATAAAGGTGGGGACCGCAACCACTGGGCAAGTTGTGCAGACTTTGCTGCAGCGCTTTTGTCGATGTGTGAAGGTGCGGAAACAGCTGTGCATGTGGGGAGGTAGGCCGTGTGATAAATATATTATATATTTATATATATCTATATATATATATAGAATATATATATACATATTATATATATATACAACATATATATAATATATATCTCGATATATATATTATATCTAGATTTAGCTATTATATAATATATATATATATATATTCTTTTTTATTATTATCACACTGGCCGATTCCCACCAAGGCAGGGTGGCCCGAAAAAAAGAAAAACTTTCACCATCATTCACTCCATCACTGTCTTTGCCAGAAAGGGTGCTCTTACACTACGTTTTTAAACTTGCAAACATTAACATCCTCCTTCAGAGTGCAGGCACTGAACTTCCCATCTCCAGGAATCATGTCCGGCCTGGGTTTCCTGAATCCCTTCATAAATGTTACTTTGCTCACACACCAACAGCCACGTCAAGTATTAAAATACTTTGTCTCCATTCACTCCTATCAAAACACGCTCACGATGCCTGCTGGAAGTCCAAGCCCTCGCACACATAACCCTCCTTTACCCCCTCTCTCCAACCTTTCCTAGCCGACCCTACCCGCCTCTTCACTACAGGATGATAACATCTCTTGAAGTCATTCTGTTTCGCTCCATTCTCTTAACATGTCCGAAACCACTCAACAACCTTCCTCAGCCTCTGGGACACAGTTTTGGTAATCCGCACCTCTCCTAACTTCAAACTACGAATTCTCTGCATTATATTCACCCACCATTGCTCTCAGACAGACATCTCCACTGCGTCCAGCCTCCTCTCCTCGCTGCAACATTCATCAACCTGCTTCACAACCATTAAGAGCGGTTGGTTAAAACTATACTCTCATACATTCCCCTCTTTGCCTCCAAGGCAAAGTTCTTTGTCTCCCACAGACCCCTAAGTGCACCATCACTTCTTTTCCCCTTCATCTTTCTATGATTACCTTCATCTTTCATAGACCCATCCGCTGACTCGTCCACTCCCAAAATATTGAATACCTTCACCTCCTCATACTCTCTCCTCCAATCTGATATTCATCTTTCATCACTAATCTTTTTGTTATCCTCATTACCTTACTTTTCCTGTATTCACTTTAAATTTTTTCTTTACCACACCGTACCACTTCATCCACAATCTCTGCAAACTTCTCT
>NC_069473.1:1936375-1946375 GCF_026875155.1 Cherax quadricarinatus
TGCCCAATCATTGGCCTTTTTACAGTGGAATATACGACGGCCCTCAGGAGGTAATCGCGGGTTGAACTTCAGATGTTACTCTCCCAGTGTGCCCCTGTTGGTGATGTTTGCTTACAGGAACCAAAATTACACTCTGCTGTATTTCTCCCATCTAGGCTATAATTTATTGTATTCTTCAGAGCCTTTTTCATGATGGGACCTTTAATGAAAGTGGCCATTCTTCTACCACAGATATTTCGTACAGAGATATTTGTTCATTCTTCGCTGACTGCATTACACAGCAGACCGTATCCACTTCATAGGTGGTATACGCTCTGTTCTTTATATTCTCTCCTTATCGGGCATTATCTATTTCGGATATTTGCCTTCCTTGTTTGTCATTTACCGCCACCGATTCTGTTACTTGGTGATTTTAATGCCCAACCATTTCCTTGGGGTGGGTCTCACTGTGATTCCCGTTGGGAATTCAGTTAGAGGGCTTTTTTTTGGCCCCCACCCCTCATGTTTTAATACAGGTACTCACACCCATTTTGATCCTCAGACTCATACTCTCTCTTGCATCGATCTCTCAGTCTGCTCTTCCTCCGGCCACATTAGACTTTCACTTGGTCTGTTCTCCAGACTTACATGACAGTGTCTTTCCCAATCATCTTACTTCCCCTTCATATTCGCCACTCTTCGCACCCCACATGGCAATTTATAAATCGGGCAAATTGGAACCTTTACTACACACTAACTGTTTTTAAGAGGTTCCTGCTTCGTCCTCCATCGATGAGCTTTACACTCTTCTCGTCCTCCGTTTTCACCGCCAGCTTCTCATTCTATACCCAACTATTGGTCAGGATTCTCAGAAATGCGGGCCTTGGTGGTCTCCAGCTGGTGCTCGTGCAGTCCGTTTGAATGCGCTGCCTGGGGCAGGTACTGGTACAATAGAACCACAGAGAGACTCCTTCATTTTAAACAGAAGCGTGCGCTCGCTTGCGTGTCCCCGTGACACTAAACGCATTGCTGGCTGGATTATGTCTCCTCAATCACTCTGCTACCTTATGGAGTGCAGTCTGGAAAAAAGTACGAATACTGAGTGGTAATTTTCTCCTGACCCGGCTCCTGTTTTGCGGGTTGTACGTGGTTGATTAGCCAAACCCACTAGCTGTTGCAATGAAATTGGCTATATCTAGGTCCGTATTTCTCAGGACTCCATCTATGCCCCTATTTCTTTCCCAAAAGTGTGGCCAGAGAGTTAGCTCCTTGGACTTTTGTTCTCTCAGAGAAGAACAGTATAATGTGCCTTTTACACTTCAAGAAAACTGAAGCACACTCTCAGCTTGTCGATCATCGGCAGCTGGGCCCAACGGACCTTATATTCGTATGATACAACATTTACATCAGTCAGCCCTTGCTGTCTATTACGCCCTTTAAATCTTATTTGGATATCACAAGGAGTTCTTCCACAGCTGTGGAAATCCGCCATGGTTCTCCCTTTCGCAAACCCATGGCACTACGGGGACATGACACCTCCCACTATCGTCCCATTGCTCTTACCAGTGCGTTTGCAACGTAATGGAACGCCTAAGTAATAGACGTTTAGTGTGGTAGTTTAGAGACACACAACAGTCTCTCCACTCGGTCACTATGCTTTCGTATGGGACGTTCTACCATCGATCCCTTACTACGCTTGGATACGTATGTTTTTAATGCCTTTGCGGATAACCACTCAGTTATTGCCATATTTTTTGACCTTGAGAAGGCATATGACACAACTTGGAGGTAAATCTTTTAGGCCAAGCACTCCTTGGCCTTCGAGATTCTACATCCTTCCTTAAGAACTTTTTAACTGTCAGGGCATTTCCGTGTTCGGGTTAATATTGGGCTCTCCCGGACTTTTTCCAAGTGAAGGTGTCCCCCAGGGATGTGTTCTGAGCACAACACTTTTTCTCCTTGCTATTAATGATTTGGCCCTCTAGTCTTCCTCAAATATTTGGTCATCACTCTAGGTTGATGGACTTCGCTATTGCCTGTGCAGGCGTGACTGTCAACCTCATTACAGTTTCTCTCCAATGCATGTCGACTTTGTTTCCAATTGGGCACACACGTGTGGTTAAATTTACCAGCACTAAAAACCACAAATTACTTTCACTAGACGCTCTGTCATCTCCGATCATCCTTTTGTACCTCTATGGCTCCTGTATCCCTGACAACGTGATACGTCAAGTTTGGGCCTCCTCTTTGATCGTAGGTTATCCTGGAACCTCACATTACCTCTCTGAATGCAACTTGTCACAAGCGGCTGAAACTTCTTGAAACCCGTGCTCATTCTTTCGTGGGGAGCTTGATCGTCGAACCCTCGTTCGCCTAATTCCACCCTTATTTTATCGAAACTTGATTTGGTGACAGAATCTAATTCCGCGGCATCTCCTGTACTCCTCTATAGCCTTAACCAATTCATCACCAGGATTACGTTTATGCCTGGTGCTTTTCGCTCTTCCCTGTCGAGAAGCCTCTATGCAGAAGCGAACGTTTCCATCCTTATCCGATCGAGTGCTAGATGCCTTTGCTGCGTACTATGTACGCTTCATGATCTCCGCAATCCTTCCTTTATGGAAATGGTCAACGGATATTAGTAGGACATTCTATATTGTTTGCCACTGTTTAACCATCCCTTCTCTCGTCGCCTTATTCGCTCTGGTCTTCTCTTCCAACTACCACCTTTCTCTGTACTTGTAGCATCTACTTTCCCTACCCCTGGGAAGTTCAGCTGTTCGAGTTGTTCTTTCTCCCTCCCGTTGCTCGAAAGCCCAACTGTCTACGATCGCTTCCCGCTCTCTTTTTCTTGACCACTTTCATCTAGTTATCATGCCATTGCTGTGTACACAGATGGCTCTAGTCTTCTGACGGCGTAGGATTTGCAGCGTGTTTCCGGACGCGTGTATATAAGGGCTGTTACTATCTCGGCTAGGTGAGAGAAGAAGGGAAACCTTCTCTGGTTCGCCTAATAGTTTAGCAAAATATATCTTGCTTTGTATGTTTCGAATAGTTACCTGTGGCAGGGATAAGCTCATAGTTCACAAATATTATTGAAAAAAGCTTTATAATGTTATCAAGCTTTATAATGTTATCAAGCTTTATAATGTTATCAAGCTTTATAATGTTATCAAGCTCGTGCTTAAGGAATCAGAGTCGCAAAAACAAAACAACGAAAATTTTATATGTCAAATTATCTTTTTTCCTTGGAGAGAGGAAGAAAATGCTGATCATCTCGTGCTTGTTAGTGTCCAGTGACTTGTTATAGTGTTATATGGTTCATGACAGGTTAGTGACTTGTTATAGTGTTATATGGTTCATGACAGGTTAGTGACTTGTTATAGTGTTATATGTTTCATGACGGGTTAGTGACTTGTTATAGTGTTATATGGTTCATGACAGGTTAGTGACTTGTTATAGTGTTATATGGTCCATGACATGGTTGTTGATTGATTATCGTGTTATATGGTTCATGAAAGGTTATTGACATTGTTATAGTGTTTATGGTTCATGACAGGTTTGTGACTTGTTATAGTGTTATATGGTTCATGACAGGTTAGTGACTTGTTATAGTGTTATATGGTTCATGACAGGTTAGTGACTTGTTATAGTGTTATATGGTTCATGACGGGTTAGTGACTTGTTATAGTGTTATATGGTTCATGACATCATCATGTGAAGAGAGTAGTAAGGGGAAAAAGTTAGTTTATGAGAAGTTTTTGCAAAGTAGAAGTGATGCAAGGAGGGAAGAGTATATGGAGAAAAAAAGAGAGGTTAAGAGAGTGGTGAAGCAATGTAAAAAGAAAGCAAATGGCGAGAGTGGGTGAGATGTATCAACAAATTTTGTTGAAATAAGAAAAGTTTTAGATAGTGAGATAACAAGTTAAGAAAAGCCTAGAGAACAAATGGATATGTCAGTTAAAAATAGGAGAGGAGAGTTATTAAATGGCGAGATAGAGGTATTGGGAAGATGGAGGGAATATTTGAGGAATTGTTAATTGTTTTGATGAGATACGGGCAGCTGTGATTTCGTTGTATTAGGGCAAGGAAGGAACAATCTTGTAGGAGTGCGGAAGAGGCCAGTTGTGAGTGTGGGGAGTTCGTGAGGCAGTAGATAAAATGAAAAGGGGGTTAAGGCAGCGGGAATGCTGGGTAAAGATAGGAAATGTAAAAAAGCAGGGGGGATATAGTTTTGGTTGTGGTTGGCGCATATTTAATAAAAGTATAGAAGAGGGAAAGGTAACTAGGGGATTGGCAGAGAGGCATGGCATAGTTCCTTTGTGATAAAGGCTCAATCAGGGATAAAGAGAGTGCAAAAATTTGGGGGGATTAAGTCTGTTGTGTATACTGGAGAAGAGTATGGTCAGTTATTATTGAAAGAATTATGAGTAAGACGGAGATAGGATAGCAGTATGGAACAAGGAGGCTTAGGAAAGGTAGGGGGTGTGTGGACCAGGGTTGTTTGCCAGTTGAACATATATTTTTCTTTATTTTTTTTATTAATCAACTGCGTTCCCACCAAGGCAGGTGGCCCGAAAAAAGAAAAACTTTCCCATCATTAACTCATAACTGTCTTGCCTAAGGGTGTGCTTTACCACTACAGTTTTTTAACTGTAACTTTAACCACATCCTTCAGAGTGCAGGCATTGTACTTTCCATCTCAGGGACTCCAAGGTCGGCCTGCCGGTTTCCTGAAACCCCTTCATAAATGTAACTTGGCTCACATTCCAACAACACGTCAAGTTTTAAAAAACATTCATTTTGGTCTGCATACTCTATCAAACAGCTCACGCATGTGCTGGAAGTCAAGCCCTCGCACACAAAACCTCCTTTACGCCCTCTCTCCAACCTTTTTAGGCCGACCCCTACCCCGCCTTCCTTCCACTACAGACTGATACACTCTTGAAGTCATTTCGTTTTGCTCTTCTCTCTACATGTCCGAACACCCTCCACAAACCCTTCTCAGGCTCTCTGGACAACAGTTTGGTAATCCCGCACCTCTCCTAATTCTCCAAACTTACGATTCTCTGCCATTATATTACACCACACATTGCCCTCGGACATGACATCTCCACTGCCTCCAAGCCTCTCCTCGCCTTGCAAACATCATCACCCATGCCTCACACCATATAAGAGCGTTGGTAAACTATCTCTCTACATTTCCCCTTCTTTGCCTCCAAGGACGAATGTACTTTGTCTCCACAGACTCCTAATGGCACACTCACTCTTTTCCCTCATCAATTCTATGATTATTATACATATAAGGAACGTATTTAGATAAGGCGAAAGGGTCTTTGTGCATTTATGGATTTGGAAACAAGGCGTTATGCCAGGTGTGGATAGGGGCAATGTGGCAATGTTGCAGGTGTATGGTGTAGGAGGTAGGGTTACTGAAAGCATTAGTGAAGAGTTTTTAGAGGTAGTGAGCTCAAGTTAGAGTATGTAGAAAAAAGAGGGAAATTTTTCCAGTAAAAGTAGGCCTTAGACAAGGATTGTTGATGGTCACCGTGGTTGTTAATATATTTATAGATGGGGTTGTAAGAGAAGTAATGCGAGGGGTTTTGGCATGAGGCGTGAGTTAAAAGATAAAGAACCAACATAAAGTCGGGCGTTGTCACAGTTGCTGCTTTGCTGATGACACTGTGCTCTTGGGAGGATTCTGAAGAGCAGTTGCAGAGATTGGTGGATGAATTTGGTAGGGTGTGCAAAAGAAGGAAAATTGAAAGTGGAATACAGGAAAGAGGAAGTTATGAGGATAACAAAAGATTAGTGTGATGAAAGATAGGATTTCGATTATCAGATTGGAGGGAGAGGCGTTGGGGAGGTGAATGTATTCAGATTTTTGGGAGTGGGACGTGTCAGCGATGGGTCTATGAAGATGAGGTGAATCATAGAATTGATGAGGGGAAAAAGGGTGAGTGGTGCACTTAGGATGTTGTGAGGGACAAAGAACTTTGTCCTTGGAGGGAATAGAGGGGAAGGTGAGGAATAGTTTTACCAACGCTCTTTTATGGGTGTGAAGCATGGGTGTGACATGGTGCAGTGAGGAGAAGGCTGGAGGCAGTGGAGTGCCCTTGAGGCACTGTGTTGGTGGGAATATAATGCAGAGGAATTTCGTTGTGTTTTGGAAAGGTTCGGAGGAGGTGCTGGGATACCAAAATGTGTCCAGAGGGTGAGGCAGGGTTGTTGAGGTTGGTTCGGACATGTTGGATGAGAGCATGGAGCGAAACAGAGTACCTTCAAGAGTGGTATCAAGTCTGTAGGGGAAGGAAGGCGGGGGTAGGGAGGTAGGCTAGAAAGTATGGAGGTGAGGGGGTAAAGGAGGTTTTGTTGCGAGGGGCTTGGCCTTCCAGCAGCATGCGTGAAGTCGTGTTTGATGGAGTGAAGGAGACAACTGGTTTTTAATTACTTGACGTGCTGTTGGAGTGTGGCAAAGTAAATTTATGAAGGGGTTCAGGGGAAACCGGCCGGGATTGGAGTCCTGGAGATGGGAAAACAGTGCCCTGCACTCTGAAGGAGGGTGGGTGTTAATGTTGCAGTTTAAAAACTGTAGTGTAAAGCACCCTTCTGGCAAGACAGTGATGGAGTGAATGATGGTGAAAGTTTTTCTTTTTCGGGCCACCCTGCCTTGGTGGGAATCGGCCAGCGTGATAATAATAAAATAAAAATGGGTCATGACAGGTTAGTGACTTGTTATAGTGTTATATGGTTCATGACAGGTTAGTGACTTGTTATAGTGTTATATGCTTCATGACAGGTTAGTGACTTGTTATAGTGTTATATGGTTCATGACAGGTTTGTGACTTGTTATAGTGTTATATGGTTCATGACAGGTTAGTGACTTGTTATAGTGTTATATGGTTCATGACAGGTTAGTGACTTGTTATAGTGTTATATGACAGGTAGAAAAACCTCTCAATTATGTTAACACAGTTCTTGTCATGCATTTCTTAGTATTTCTGAATGTTTGCGTATGTTTTTCTGATAAAAATGTTTGCGTATGTTTTTCTGATAAAAATGTTTGCGTATGTTTCTCTGATAAAAATGTTTGCGTGTGTTTTTCTGATAAAAATGTTTGCGTATGTTTTTCTGATAAAAATGTTTGCGTCGTTTTTCGATAAAAAAATGTTTGCGTTTTGTTTTTCTGATAAAAAGGTTTGTTATGTTTTTTGATAAAAATGTTTGCGTGTGTTTTTCTGATAAAAATGTTTGCGTATGTTTTTCTGATAAAAATGTTTGCGTATGTTTTTCTGATAAAAATGTTTGCGTATGTTTTTCTGATAAAAATGTTTGCGTATGTTTTTCTGATAAAAATGTTTGCGTATGTTTTTCTGAATTAAAATGTTTGCCTATGTTTTTCTGATAAAAATGTTTGCGTATGTTTTTGAAAAAAAAAAGTCCGGTAAACATTATCTTTGAAATTGAAAAATGAGGCGAAACTTGTAATTAAACTTTGTATCATTGCAATTAATAAGTGATATATACAAATTATTTTATCTCATCATATCAGGAAAAAATGTTTATAATAGATTCAAATATTATGTGTTATTTGTATAAAGGATTATTTTTTTCTAAGAATAAATATGTATCCATTTTTTTATCCATTGGTAACATGTATCCCATTGTAACATTGGTATCCATTGTTAACATGGTATCCATTGTTAACATGGTATCGTTGTTACTTTGGGAATCATGGTTAAACTGGTATCCATTGTTACATCGTTATCCCTTGTAAATATGTAGCCATTGTTAACATTGGTTATCCATTGTT
Source organism: Cherax quadricarinatus (assembly GCF_026875155.1). NCBI lineage: Eukaryota > Metazoa > Arthropoda > Malacostraca > Decapoda > Parastacidae > Cherax > Cherax quadricarinatus. The sequence continues at coordinate 1,944,168 of NC_069473.1, forward strand.
AACATGGTATCCATTGTTAACATGGTATCCATTGTTTAATGGTATCCATGTTAACATCGTATCATTATGTTACATGGTATCCATTGTTAAACATCGTATTATCCATTGTTAAACATCGTATCCATTAACTGTAATCCATTGTTAACATGGTATCTATTGTTAACATGGTATCCATTGGTTAAACATGGTATCCATTGTTAACATGTATCCATTGGTTAAACATGGTAGCCATTGTTACATGGTGTCCATTGTTAACATGGTATCCAAGTTAACATGGTATCCATTAACATGGTATCATTGTTAACATGGTATTCATTGTAACATGGTATCCATTGTTAAACATGGTATCCCCTGTTAACATGGTATCATTTGTTCACATGGTATCCATTTTTTAACATGGTATCCTTGTTAACATGGTATCTATGTTAACATGGTTTTATATCCATTGTTAAACATGGTATCCATTGTTAACATGGTATCCATTGTTAACTTGGTATCTAGTGTTAAACATGGTATTCCATTTATAACATTGGTCCATTGTTAAACATGGTATCCATTTATAAACCATGGTGTCAATTGTTATATGGTTATCCCATTGTTAACATGATATCCATTGTTAACATTGTGGCCATTGTTAACATGGGTATCATTGGTTAACTTGGTATCCATTTAACATGGTAATCATACCTTGGTATCCATTGTTAACATGGTATCCATTGTTACATGGTTATCCATTGTTAACATGGTATCCATTGTTAAATGGTATCCATTTTCTCAACATGGGTATCCATTTGTAATATTGTATCCATTGTTAACATGGTATTCTTTGCTTGCCTGATAGTCATTGCTTAGCATGATAGTCATTGCAAGGCATGAATAGTCATTGCTAGCATGTTAGTCATTTGCTAGGCATGATAGTTCATTGCTAGCATGTAGTCATTGTATCAATTGTATTCATATGCCTTGTCTTGTATATTTTTCTCCTTCATATCAAAATATAGCTATTTACTACCATAATAACATACTTTCACTATTATGCAGGTGCCAACGTGCAGAAAAAAGTGGTGGTGGAGGCTGGGTGGTACAAGAAACTGTAAGCCGTGTACTCCCATCGCGATTGCTCAAACCTGAGAATAGTTCCTCATCATTGTTGTATAAATTGGAGTAAATCTAGATCGCTCGGGACTAGACTTCGTTGGATCCAGTTTTTAAAATACGATGCAGACTCCAAGGGACCTGCTACGGTTGTGTGTCGGAGAGGGAACAACAGATTGTTCTTCTTCTTATGGTGAACATTGGAATCGAAGAGAACTTAAATGTTTGTTTCCATTTTCTCCAGTAGAATTTGTCTTCAAGCGCTTTAAACCGCTCTTATGATAGATTTTGGCATATATAGACTAAGTGCTTTTAAGGTTCATCTGGTCATCTTCCCGGGGGGAATCCTAAAAATGGAACGCTCACCTTGTGTGAAATATTGTCCGTCATTCACTACCACTGTCTATTTGGTCAATTGGTACACTTTCCTTCTTGTATTATTTCCCTCCATGCTCCTTGTTAATAACTAATAATGGGATCTGTAATTCAGCATTACATACGCAACTCCATTTATGAAACAATTTTACACTCATATTTTCCTCCGAGGAGGGTCACAATTTGACTCGTGGGGTGCCAGTTAATATATTGTTTCACCTCATTCAGTTACATATCTTAACATCCAGTATTCCTAAAAAAGTCTCAAACTCCTGAACATATACCTCTATGTATTAGCTCACTTACCTGAACTGCACTAAACAATCTAACAAACAGTCATTTCCTAATGTATTTCTCGTTCCTACACCCGCCTCCTCCGCCGATCTCGGTGGCAATTCGAGCATTTGAATTTGAAATACCTATAAATGCTTGATTTTTCTATGATGAGTGTCACATTCATCGTCATTTTAATATTTCTGCAGCTACACTTCATTCATCGGGTGAGGTTGCTGGTGGTCTTTCAAACCTGTCCTTGCAAAACAATTCCCTTGAAGTGCGCTGCATGGGGCGGATATCGTTACATACGCATATATGTATATATATTTATATATATATATAGATATCTATATATATATATATATATATATTATCATGAAAACAAGTGATTTTAAATCATTTTCAAAACTGCGGGCAGGCCAGGACTCGACCTACGAATTTGTACCGCCTCAGATGACAGGC
>NC_069473.1:1951375-1960261 GCF_026875155.1 Cherax quadricarinatus
CTCTCGTTCTTTCCCGCAACATATCGTACTGTTCTGTCATCTTGAAAACATCTTCCTCAATTCTTGTAGTGGTACCGTCATTCTGCCCATACCATGTTCAACAAAATTTCCAGACATGTGGCACTGACATTCTTGAACAGCTGGAACTCCAAGATCTCCCAATCCTCAAGGTAGGCACTTACGTTTTCTGCCCACGGGCGGAGACGATACCCTAGCAATGTGGCTCGATTAACTTTTGACAGCCGAGAACTCCCATCCTCAGTTGTCTATAGCAGGACATCGGTTACAAGTTCGAAAGGTGATCCCTACACAACAGTGTGAAATTGCTGGCGATTTGGCCATCCAGCGAATATTGCAGATCTATCGCCGAATGCCCAGTCTTGTGGGCGATTGGACCATTTAATACGTCTTGCAATCGATCGCCCTCTTGCCTTAACTGTCATGAGGCTCACCCTTCGTTACTCTCGCGTGTAAGTTCTATTTAAACGGGCGGGGAAATCCGTTACCTCAAAGAGACAGAAGGTTCTCCCTTAGGCCAGGGGCAGTTTCTCAATTCCGCCTCAAGGGAGACTTCCACGTGTTCTTATTTCCCGTGTGTTTCAAACGTTCCCCCCACTTATGGTACCCCATTTCTACACCCACCTTGTGGTTACCTCTCCCATATGCACTCGCTGTATCTAACCTTTTAGCTGTCCTTCGGCTCAGACGTCCCTACTTCAAAGCTCAGTCTGATTCGCGCTTCTTCGAGTTCTTCTCACAACCCCCTTTTATGAGTGCAGTCGGAAAAAAGTACGAATACTGAGTGGTAAATATTCTCCTGACCCGGTTTCCTGTTTTGGTGCGGGTTGCACGTGTTGATATAGCAAACCCACTAGATGTTGCCAATGAAATTGGCAATCATCTGGTCCGTATTTCTCAGGGACTCCATCTTGCCCCTCATTTCTTTCCCCAAAGTCTGCCAGAGAGTTTAGCCCCCTTTGGACTTTTCTTCTCTTCAGAGAAGAACGTATAATGTGCCTTTTACACTTCAAACTGGAAGCAACACTCTCAGCTTGTCGATCATCGGCAGCTGGCCCAACGACATTCATAATTCGTATGCTACAACATTACATCAGTCAGCCCTTGCAGTCCTTTTAAACCCCTTTACAATCTATTTGGTCACAAGGAGTTCTTCCACAGCTGTGGAAATCCGCCATTGTTCTCCCCTTTCCGCAAACCAGGCACTACGGGACATGAAACCTCCCACTATCGTCCCATTGCTCTTACCATGCAGTTTGCAAATTTAATGGAACGCCTAGTAAATAGACGTTTAGTGTGGTATTTAGAGACACCAACAGTCCTCTCCACTCGTCAATATGGCTTTCGTAAGGGACGTTCTACCATAGACCCCTTACTACCGCTTGGATACGTATGTTTGTAATGCCTTTTGCGAATAACCACTCAGTTATTGCCATATTTTTGGACCTTGAGAAGGCATATGACCAACTTGGAGGTATAATATTTTAGCCCAACCCACTCCTTTAAAGGCCTTCGAGGCAATCTACCATCCTTCCTTAAGAACTTTTTAACTGACAGGCATTTCCGTGTTCGGGTTAATAATGTCTCTCCCCGGATTTTTTCCCAAAGCTGAAGGTCCCCCAGGGATGTTTCTGAGCACAACACTTTTTCTCCTTGCTATTAATGTTTTGGGCCTCTAGTCTTCCATCAAATATTTGGTCATCACTCTATGTTGATGACTTCGCTATTGCCTGTCAGGCGCTGACTGTCACCTCATTACAGTTTCTCTCCAACATGCAGTCGACCGTGTTTTCCCAATTGGGCCACCCCACCGTGGGTTTAAAATTTTCCAGCACTAAAACCCACCAATTACTTTTACTAGACGCTCTGTCATCTCCGATCATCCTTTTTTACCTCTATGGCTCCTGTATCCCTGAACGTGATACAGTCAAGTTTCTGGGGCCCCCTCTTTGATCGTAGGTTATCCTGGAAACCTCACATTACCTCTCTGAAGGCAACTTGTCACAGCCGGCTGAACCTTCTTAAAACCCTTGCTCATCTTTTGTGGGGGGCTGATCGTCGAACCCTCCTTCGCCTACATTCCACCCTTATTTTACGAAACTTGATTATGGTGACCAGATCATTCAGCGGCATCTCCTGCTACTCTCTCTAAACCTTAACCCAATTCATCACCAAAGGGTTACGTTTATGCCCTTGTGCTTTTCGCTCTTCCCCTGTCGAGAGCCTCTATGCAGAAGCGAACGTTCCATCCTTACCGTCGCCGTGATGCCCATTGCCTGCGCTACTATGTACGCTCTCTGATCTCCGCAATCCTTCCATTTATAGAATGGGCACGGATATTAGTAGACATTCTTTATTTGTTGCCACCCCTGTTTAATCCATCCCTTCTCTCTTCGCCTTCATTCGCTCTTGTCTTCTCTTCAACTACCACCTTTCTATGTACATGTAGCATCTCACTTTTCCCTACCCCCCTGGGAAGTTCCAGCTGTTCGAGTCTGTTCTTTCTCCCTCCCTTGCTCGAAAGCCCAACTGTCTACGATCGCTTCCCGCTCTCTTTTTCTTGACCACTTTCACTCTCATTCTCATGCCATTGCTGTGTACACAGATGGCTCTAAGTCTTCTGACGGCGTAGGATTTGCAGCAGTGTTTCCGGACAGCGTCGTACAAGGGCATTTACTATCTTCGGCTAGTATTTTTACTGCTGAATTATATGCCATCCTTACAGCACTTATCCGTATTGCATCTATGCCTGTGTCATCATTTGTGGTTGTCTCAGACTCCCTTAGTGCTTTACAGGCTATACAAAAATTTGATACACCTCACCCCTTAGTCCTCCGTATCCAACTTTGGCTACGCCGCATCTTTACCAAGCATAAAGATATTGTTTTTTGTTGGGTCCCTGGTCATGTGACGTACAGGGCAATGAACAGGCAGACACTGCTGCGTGGTCAGCAGTACATGACCTACCAGTTTCTTATAGAGGTATTCCATTTACGGACTATTTGCTGCAATATCTTCCCACCTTCACACCCGTTGGCAACAACGTTGGTCTACTATGCTCGGCAACAAACTTCAATCTATTAAACCGAGTATAGGTTACTGCCCGTCTTCTTATCACCAGTGTCGAGGTTGGGAGACTACTCTCTCCCGTCTTCGCATTGGCCATACTCGTCTTACTCATGGATATCTCATGGAGAGGCGTCTTGCTCCTCTCTGTGAGAATTGCCAAGCTCCATTATCAGTCAGCCACATTCTTTAGGACTGCCCACTTTATCAACGAGCACGCAGAATTTACCTCTGTCGTCGTCTTCGCTCCGCTGCTCTCTCTTTACCTTCCCTTCTCGCTGATGGACCCACCTTTCATCCGGACTCTCTCATTGACTTTTGACAACAACTGACTTACTTCACAAATTCTGATACCTTCAGCCCTTTCCTACTTCAATCTCTTGCTACCCTCTACCCCCGTACTATCCCCTGCCCCGCTGTTTTCTGTAACCTGCTGATCATCCCTCCTCCCTTCTGCCATCCAACACCCTCGCTTCCTTCCCTACCCTACAGCGCTGTATAGCCCTTGTGGCTTTGCGCTTCTTTTTTATTATAATAATAATAATAATCAATAAGTTGGCCGTCTCCCACCGAGGCAGGGTGACCCAAAAAGAAAAAAAATCCCCAAAAAGAAAATACTTTCATCATTCAACAATTTCACCTAACTCACACATAATCACTGTTTTTGCAGAGGTGCTCAGAATACAACAGTTTAGAAGCATATACGTATAAAGATACATAACATATCCCTCCAAACTGCCAATATCCCAAACCCCTCCTTTAGAGTGCAGGCATTGTTCTTCCCATTTCCAGGACTCAAGTCCGGCTATATAAAAATAACCGGTTCCCTGAATCCCTTCACTAAATATTACCCTGTTCACACTCCAACAGCTCTTCAGGTCCCAAATACCATTCGTCTCCATTCACTCCTATCCAACACACTTATGCACGCTTGCTGGAAGTCCAAGCCCCTCACCCACAAAACCTCATTTACCCCCTCCAACCATTTCGAGGACGACCCAAACCCCACCTTCCTTCGCCTATATATATATATATATATATATATATATAATATATAATATATATATATATATATATATATATATTATATATATATATATAATATATGTATATATATATATATATATATATATATATATATATATATATATATATATATATATATAATATATATATATATATATATTAATATGCATGAGCGCACGTCACTCCAGGGGACTTCCTCCGAACAGTTCCCTTATCGGCAATGGGAACGTGCCTCGACCCTAAGACCTTCCGTATTGCATTGGCTCTTCTCCTTGCTGCCCCAATTCACACGTAATATGTGCATTTGCGGCGAAGCACAAGCCTACCAATATGGTCTACATGGTCTTAACTGTTCCAAAACCAAGGGCTGGCATGCAAGACACAATGAGGTCAACATCATAAAGATAACCCTTGCTACAGCTGGATGCCCAGCCAAGAGGGAGCCCCGATTACTAGCAGCCAACAATACCCATAACCCCGTAAACTACCCCGACGGGATCACCATCTATCCTTGGAAGAATGGCAAGCTCTTAGCATGGGACTCTACCTGTGTGTCCTCACTGGCTGACACCTATATCCATCACAGTGTTTGGAGACAGGGAGGAGCTGCTGACCACAGGGTGGAGTACAAGATCAGCAAGTGCAGGGACATAAGCCAGCAGTATCAATTTGTCCCAGTGGGATCAGAGACCTTGGGATCATGGGGAAAAATGCCACATGTTTTCTTAAACAACTGGGTTCCAGACTCATCGACACCACCAGGGACCCAAGGGCAGCCACTTTCATGTTCCAGCACCTTAGCATGGCCATCCAGAGGGGAAATGCTTGCTGCATACTTGGCTCGCTTCCAGCTTCGGAGGAGCTGGAGGAAATTCATAATCTTTTATACATTGTACCATTGTATTTATGTTTGTGTTTTCTGTAAATGTATTCTGTCTATTAATAAATGTTCCCATAGAATATAAAATATAGGAGGGGGGGGAGCGGTAGGAGAAGAAAATATTCAAACAGCTCCGGGGAGAACCTTTAGTTTTCCCTGAGGTATGTTTGTCTTCTCTGAGGATGTGGGTCCCCAGTCCAGCTATAGAGGTGGTACCTCTATAGCTGGATTGGGGTGGTATGGGGTAGGTGGTATGGAGGGGGTGGAAATCTTTAGCTCAAGTACTTTCACACTTCTCAGTGCGTCATCAGGAGCTGTGCAATGCTGCAAGGGAGCAACCAAAGCAGGGAGAGAGGTCTCAGAGTAGCGTAGGTGTCACTGGCCACGGTTACCCTTAGACTCTCTCTCCCTGCTTTGGTTGCTCCCTTGCAACATTGCACAGCTCCTGATGATGCACTGAGAAGTGTGACAGTACTTGAGCTAAATATTCCCCATCCCCCCGTGGCTTGTCCTGTTTAGTTAAAATCGCCCGTCTGTAATTGTTTGCATATTTATGCTTGAATATATATATATATATAATATATATATATATAAATATATATATATATATAATATATATATATATATATATATATATTCAACAAACCAGCCGTATCCCACCAAGGCAGGGTGGCCCAAAAAGAAAAACGAAAGTTTCTCTTTTTTAAATTTAGTAAGTTCTACAGGAGAAGGGGTTACTAGCCCCTTGCTCCTGGCATTTTAGTCACCTCTTACAACACGCGTGGCTTACGGAGGAAGAATTCTGTTCCACTTTCCCATGGAGATAGGAAATAAACAAGAACAAGAACTAGTAAGAAAATAGAAGAAAACCCAGAGGGGTGTGTATATATATATGCTTGTAAATGTATGTGTAGTGTGACCTAAGTGTAAGTAGAAGTAGCAAGACGTACCTGAAATCTTGCATGTGTATGAGACAGAAAAAAAAGACACCAGCATTCCTACCATCGTGTAAAACAATTACAGGCTTCCGTTTTACACTCACTTGGCAAGACGGTAGTACTTCCCTGGGCGGTTGCTGTCTACCAACCTACTACCTACGATATATATATATATATATATATATATATATATATATATATATATATATATATATATATAAATATATATATATATATATATTATTGTGACCACGAACGAGTGGTATTGATCAATAACAACACTGCACTAGCCAAGGACTCGAACGCATGATGCTTTGGCCTGCCTCATGGTGGGTGAAAACACATGACACCCTTATCCACTGAACCATACGATCCTTAAGAGTAGGTCATCCAGCAGAACTGGATATGGTACTCCCTACCCAAGGACACACGATGGTGTGGTTCGAGTCCTTGGCTAGTGAAGTGTTGTTGTTGATCAATACCACTCGTTCGTGGTCACAATAATATATATAAACAGGTGAAATTATTTACAAACATTGTCTCTGTCCACAGCAGAACTCAAACCTGCAAACTCTGCATCAGATTCCACAGTTCTTTGGGGATCTGGCTCTGTGGTAAAGTACTGTGGACTCTCATACAGAGTTTGCAGTTTCGAGTCCTGCTGCTGCGGACATAGAGACAATGTTTATACATATGTATTGTTGCGCCTTGGAGATATATCAGAGAATGTGACTCTCACTTATATCACAAAGGTCATCATTAATAACTAAAATGAACATGTTCAGTGTTATATTGTTGTCACTACAGTTATCATTGTTGTACTTTTATTATTATTATCTCTCTTACTATAATTATTATTCATGGTTATTATTGGGCACTACCTTCTAATATAACATTGTTAATCCAAATTTATCACGAACCTAATTACTGTAATTTATCCTATCTTCATTCTTAAAAAAATAAAGTTAGTAAGGTTTTGACATTTAGCAAAATATCTGCCTCTTCCACCCCCCTCCCCACAAAAATAATTGTGATGAGATAATTTCACCAGATTGTAAAACAATCATTATTTTATGTTGCCTATGAAAATCGTTGCATTTCTATCATTATTAATGGCGCTGTTTAACAATATAAATGAATAACTTCCAAGATAACTAACGAAAACAAGTGTGCGTTGAAAAAAAAAATCGAGAAAACAGCTTTTTTTTCAGTTTTATGGTGCATTACGAGTGTATAGCACAGTTAGCCCTGTACTGAACCCCGTTTTCTCTAATATTAGTACCCAGGAGGGGATAAGAGGACGTAGTATTATCCCCTATCCTCTAGCGGTAACTTTTACCCTGCGGCGGACCACTCGGTATTTATCATATTTCTATATTATTTGTATGTCATATTACATCAATTGTGATAGGTAAATAAGCCATAATGTTGATATTATCTTGATAATAAAATATATTCCCCGGTATCACGAGACTCAAGAATTCCTGCTGACGTTAGGAAAGTTCCCAGACGGTTCCTGATTGGCTCTCAGACTCTGTATTAGCTCCACATACTCTCTTATGATGCTAAATCGCCAATTATTATATTCGAAAGAATAATACAAGAAAAAATGGCAAAAATCAATTCAAATTCAAATTCAAAGTTTATTCTCTTATAGAGTTTACAGAATTTGGTTATTGTGTGGTTTACATGTAGTGAAATAATAATTACAGAGTGTACCACTAGAACACCTAGCATGACTAGGCATTTTGGGCAGACTTAGTTTAATTCTTAATTTTAAAATATTACAAATTATGAGGTAAGTTGGTATTATTGCTGAGTGACTAAATACTAGTTTGTGAGTTTAGCAATGTGAATGCTTTTGTTTTGGCATAGTACATAGTTTCAGTATTGGAGTATCACAGGCCAACTTATGACTAGTTTGGATTCATTATTTTAAGATTGAGATTAATATTTCTGTTTATGGTCAAATGGGTGAGTGAGTGTAAGTGTGAACCACCAGGTGGTATTTGTGTTGTTAGTTGACCGGGTGTATCAGGGAGATAAGATGTTTTCTAATGGTAGCTTTGAAGGTGATGAATGTGTCTGCAGTTCTAGAGTTTTCAGGTAGGGTGTTCCAGATTTTAGGGCCTTTGACATACATTGAATTTTTGTAAAGGTTTAGTCGGACACGGGGAATGTCATAGACATGTTTGTGTCTGGTGTTATGCCTGTGGGTTCTGTCACAATTATCAAGAAAGCATTTTAGGTCAAGGTTAATATTGGAATTTAAGGTCCTGTAGATGTAGATTGCACAGTAGTAAATGTGGATGTACTGAACAGGGAGTAAGTTTAGATCTATGAAGAGCGGGGAGGGGGGTGTTGCCAGGGATGGGATTTAGTGATAATTCTTACTGCAGCTTTTTGTTGGGTTATTATTGGCTTTAGGTGTGTTGCTGCAGTTGATCCCCAAGCACAAATAGCATAGGTGAGGTATGGATAAACAAGTGAGTGGTATAGTGTGAGAAGGGCATTTTGCGGCACGTAGTATCGTATCTTAGAGAGGATCCCAACCGTTTTGGATACTTTTTTGGTTATGTGTTGGATATGGGTGCTGAAATTCAGGTTGTTTCCAAGGTATAGGCCTAGGAATTTGCCCTCATTATGTCTGGTAATTAGAGTGATGTCGATCTTAATGTTAATTTGCGCAACTCCTGGTCTGCTACCAAACATAATATGGTAGGCTTTGTCAGTGTTAAGTGTAAGTTTATTGGCTGTCATCCAAGTCGATATTTTGATCAGCTCCTCGTTAACAATGGTGTTGAGGGTGGCAAGATTAGGGTGAGAGATGGCATAAGTCGTGTCGTCAGCAAAGAGAATGGGTTTCAGGTGTTGGGATACGTTTGGAAGATCATTGATGTATATGAGGAAGAGCAGGGACCAAGGACACTTCCCTGCGGAACTCCAGTATCAAGTGGC
>NC_069473.1:1960761-1980526 GCF_026875155.1 Cherax quadricarinatus
TGATGATCTAGAATATAAATAAGGGGAAACCCCTTTCGACTGTGACCGGCCAAGATGAACACGGTGATTATTTTTTTGTTCTTAGCTAATTATGTAAAAATCCGAAATGAAAATAGGAAATAAAATTTTTAGCGCTTCTGGCTTACACATACTTTTTTCCAGAGGACTTGAAAAGAGAGGCAAGGAAGCACATTTTAACTATTAAACTTGAGGTGACACCCTCACAGAGAAGATGACACCTCACTTGAAAAGGTGACACCTCACTTAGAAAAGGGTTTGACACCTCACTTAGAGAAGGTGACACCCACTTAGAGGGGACATCTCACAGAGAGAAGGTGACACCTCACAGAGAGAAGTGACACCTCACAGGAGGGGGACCCTCACACAAGGTGACACCTCCACAGAGAAGGTGACACTTCCACAGGAGGAACACCCCCACACAGAGAAATACACACCCCCCACACAACTTATTCAACTCATACATTTGTCCAACATCAAGTAGTATGTTAATTGTTATGCTTTACAAGTTCCTATAAAAATTCACCATTCCCAGGTGAAAAATCGCAATAAAATTGTTAGCAAAGGTATATTTTCCGATAGTTCTTTATTGATATAAATTCTCACAGCATCTATATGATCATGGCCTCGAGGGAGACAGGAGCTGTAGTGGGGAAACAAGTGTAGTCAAGGACAAGATAAAACCAATATTACAAACTAGTAAAACCACAGGAGATAGCAAACAAGGGGACTCCACTAACAATAGGGAGGATATACCAGAAACAACTGGTGAGAGCTCCATTGTTAATACCAGTGAGGATAGGAATAAGACAGGTAAACATGCACCAACAGGGAATACAGTCACAAAAACCCAAGGCAAACGGAAGCCAAGCCTGTGCACATACTATGCACTTGGTATCTGCAGACATTGGAAATCTGGAAAAACAGATGGGACGTGCAACTATGACCACCCTAGAAAATGCCGTGCCCATATGACAACAGGAAAATGCAAACTCCCTTCCTGTAAGCTTTTTCACCCTGAAATGTGTCCCTCTTCAGAAACAGGAAAGACTGTGTTATAATTTAAAATTTGGGCCAGGCACACCATCTAAAGGGGACAAAAACATACAAAAATCCGACCATGGGAAAACCGGGGTTTACCCCAAAGCCACTCAAGAGGGGGGGGTTTTTTTTTTTTAGTGCCAAGAAGAAAAAAAAACTGGCAGGAAATAGAAGAAATCGAACGCCAAATCCAGTCATTTCTGGAGTGGAACCACAGTCGATGGCCTCCACTCCAAACCAACAGATACAGATACCAGTGCCGGGAAAAAAGTACCCCCCCCCCAGTACCACCAATACCACCAGCCTGACGACATTCTTCTTTGCAAATATACAGGGGCTAAAGCCAGCAACGAACAACAAAATACCTTTCATCGGTGGACTGCTTGCAGAGGTAAATGCAGTGTTTGTGGCTTTCACAGAGACCCACATAAAGGATCACTTGGACAACGAAATATGGATCCCAGGTATCTGCTGGCATGGGAAATCTGGAAAAACAGATGGGACGTGCAACTATGACCACCCTAGAAAATGCCATGCCCATATGACAACAGGAAAATGCAAACTCCCTTCCTGTAAGCTTTTTCACCCTGAAATGTGTACCTCTTCAGTACAGGAAAGACTGTGCTATAACTTAAATTGCCAGGCATACCATCTAAAGGGGACAAGAAGATACAAAACATCCAGGCCATGGGAAAACCTGGGTAGCCACAGCCACTCAAGAGGGAGAGGTTTTTTAGTGCCAGGAAGGAAAAAAACTGGCAGGAAATGGCAGAAATCGTACACCAAATCCAGTCTTTCCCTGGAGTGGAAACCACAGTCGATGGCCTCCACTCCAAACCAACGATACAGATACTAATCCCGGAAAAAAATCCCCCCCCAGTACCAACAATACCACCGTCCGTAACATTCTTCTTTGAAAATTTTCAGGGTCTAAAGCCAGCAAAAAACAACAAAATACCTTTCATCCGTGGACTGCTTGCAGAGGCAAAGGCAATGTTCGCGGCTTTCACTGAGACCCTATAAAGGATCACTTGGACAATGAAATATGGACCCCAGGTTAAACCTATACGAGGGTGACAGAGTGAAACAGGCAAAAGGGGGGGTTGGCCTGTACATTGCAGAGTCACTTGTTTGCACAGAACTGCTTAAATGCCTCAAATGACGTAGTGGAAGTTTTTTGGCAGTAAAGGTCGAGAACCAAAACCTAGTCATTGTGGTAGTCTACAAGCCTCCGGATGCAACATCCAGCAATTCCAGGAAAAGCTGTTAAAAATTGACCACTGTCTGGAAAATCTTCCAGCTCCTGCACCCAACATCTTGCTCCTGGGGGATTTCAACTTAAGGCACCAAAATGGAGGAATATAGCAAATAATATTGTTGCAGTTTAAAAACACCAGGGGCAGCTTGATGAAAACTCACACTCACACGAGCTTTTAAATCTCTGCACAAAATTCAAATTTTAAAAACCAGCAAATAATAGAGCCTACTAGACTGGAGAATACACTAGACCTCATATTCACTAACAAAGATGAAACTGATAAGAAATGTCACCATATCAAAAACAATTTTACTCAGATCACAACATAATTGAGGTTCAGACATGTATGCGAGGAGCCCCAGACCGGGCAAATGAGACTAGTCACGAGGGAGCATTCACCAAATTCAACTTCAATAACAAAAAACATAAAATGGGACAAGTAAACCAAGTCCAACCGATATAAACTGGGAAAATATACTAAGCAACCAGACCCAAAATTTTTGCCCAGAAAAAGATTAAACCCCCCGGGGGGCACTCGATGTTTGCGCAAGGTTTTCCTCTAAAAAAAGGGGGGGGTGAGTTTTTAAAAGAAAAAGACAGGCGCTCCCTTTACAGGGGACGGAAAAGAATAAAAGAGCGGCTAAAAGAGGTAAAATCTGAAATGCGCAGGGGGACCTGTGAGAAAAAAGCAAAACATCGAACTTAAGAAAAAGAACCCTTTAGGAGTCAGGAATGCGGGAAGAACAAAAAGCTATAAATGAAATCGAAAGAAACCCAAAGTATTTCTTTCCTATCCCCAAATCAAAATCGAGAAAAAACGCCCAGTTTTGGGGCCCCCTACTTAAACAAGTGGGTCCTCCAGATGACGAAAGGGGAAATGAGTGACTATCAAGTCCAATATGATCAGTTTTTAGAAACCGCAAACCCAGATGGGTCGAAGTCAAAATGAATTTTTTATGAGAAAACCCAAAAAATTTGTTAAACCCAAAAGCCTACGATGTTATCCTGACCCCAAAAGACTTAAAAAGGCGATAAATGAACCCATGCCCCCAGGGGCCAGACTATGGAACTCTTGTTCATCAAGAATGAAAGAAGCCCTATCACGAGCCTTTTCCTTATGGAGGGGGAGCATGGACAGGGGGGTGTCCCTCAGTTACTAAAAACAACAGACATAGCCCCATCCACAAAGGGGCAGTAAGAAACAGCAAAAAACCAGACCAATCCCATAAAACCATTTCATAAAAATCTTTGAAAGGGTTTTAAAAAAGAAGCTACCCATCTAAAAAACCCATCTTACAAAAACCAGGGCAACAGGGGTTTAAAACAGTCGCCCTTGTTTCAACTACTGGATCACTCGCGGGTCCAAAATGCACTAGAAAAAAAAAAGAATGCGTGTAATTTTACAGACTTTGCAAAGCCTTCGACAGGTGCCCAGGGCGTAATAGCGCAAAAAATGGCGCTAAGGAATAACGGGGAAAAGGGGTCATGGATCTAAATTTCTCAAAACAGAAACGGGGGAAAGTGTCGTAAACAGAGTAAAATGCGGGGATACGGTGAAAAAGCTTGTTCCACAAGGCACAGTATAGCTCCCATTTGTTCCTCACCTCATATCCGCATAGACAAGGATGTAAAGCCACGACGTGTTTTCCCTTTTGCAGATGACCCCAAATTGCATGACAGTGTTTTCCATTGAGCACTGCAAGGCCAGGCGGACATAAAACCCAAATTTTAGGGGGTGCAGAAAAACAATTAAAGTTAAACGATGAGAAATTTCAATTCCCAGATTGGTAAACAGAGGAAATTAATTTCCGAGTAAAAAAAAATTTGGCACAAAATAGGCGAAAAACCACTCAAAGCCCGGGGGAGTGATTATGTCGGGGGTCTCACCTTCAAGGACCAAACATGTATCAATGCTCTGCTAAAAAAAAGAAGGAGGGAAAATGAGAACCTTCAAAACTAGGGAGGCCAAGCCCCTGAGACATTTCAGGTCACTTTTTCTATCTAGGGCGAATATTGCTGCACTTACGCACCTTTCAAAGGGAGGTGAAATTGCCGACCTAAAATGTACAGAGAACTTTCACGGCGCGCATAACGGAAATTTAAAAAACTCAATTACTGGGGGCGTTGAGGTTTTTAAAAATGTATTCCCTGGGAAAGAGGAGGGAGGTAATATTTATCACCCTGGAAAATCCCAGGGGATAGACCGAACTTGCACAGAAAAAACACTACACGAAAGCAAAAGACTTTGGGGACCGAGCACCATCCCCCCAATGAAAAGCAGGGGGTCCTAGCCGTAAGAGACATACAATAAGTGTAGGGGCCGGTGTTCAACTGCCTCCAGCAACTAAGGGGGTTACCCCGACCCCGGCAGTCTTCAAGTGGCCTGGCAAGCACCTAAAAATCGTTTCCCGATCGCCGGGCTGTGGCTGTAGTTGGTTTTGGTGCAGCCAGCGCAAAAGCCTGGTTGACAGGCGCTGATCCCCCAGGAGGCCTGGTACAGACCGGGCCGCGGGGGCATTGACCCCCGAAACTCTCTCCAGGTAAACTCCAGGTAAACAACCTATACAGATGTGACAGAGTGAACAGGCAAAAGGATGGGGGGTTGGCCTGTATATAGCAGTCACTTATTTGCACAGAACTGCTTAATGCCTCAAATGATGTAGTGGAAGTTTTAGCAATAAAGATCGAGAACCAAAACTTAGTCATTGTGGTAGTCTACAAGCCTCCGGATACAACGTCCCAACAATTCCAGGAACAGCTGCTGAAAACTAACCACTGTCTGGAAAATCTTCCAGCTCCGGCCCCCAACATCTTGCTCCTGGGGAGTTTCAACTTGAGGCACCTAAAATGAAGGAATATAGCAAATAATGTTGTTGCAGCGATAACACCAAGAGGCAGCTCAGACGAGAACTCACACACACACACGAGCTTTTAAATCTCTGCACAAAATTCAACTTAAACCAGCAAATAATAGAGCCTACTAGACTGGAGAATACACTAGACCTCATCTTCACTAGCAGTGATGATCTGATACGAAATATCACCATATCAAAAAACAAAATACTTAGATCACAACATAAGCGAGGTTCAGTCATGTATGCGCGAAGCCCCAGACCTACAAAATGAGATGAGTCACGAGGGAGCCTTCACCAAATTCAACTTCAATAACAAGAACATAAAGTGGGACCAAGTAAACCAAGTCCTAAACGATATAAGCCAGGCTTTGGCATGTACGTTGAATTGCGTGCAGCCAGAAGTAACAGCCTGGTTGATCAGGCCCTGATCCACCATGAGGCCTGGTCACAGACCGGGCCGCGGGGGCGTTGACCCCCGGAACTCTCTCCAGGTAAACTCCAGGTAAAGCCTAGAAAAGATTAACTCTGTGGCACTCGATGTATGCTCAAGGCTTATTCCTTTAAGAAAAAGGACGAGTAGATGAAAAATAGAAAGAGACAGGCGCTCCCTCTACAGGCGACGGAAAAGAATAACAGATCGGCTAAAAGAGGCCAATATATATAAAATGCGTAGGGAGTCACTGGTCAGAGAAATATCAAACATCGAACTAAAGCTAAAGAAATCCTAAAGGAGTCAGGAATCGCGGGAAGAACTAAAAGCCATAAATGAAATCGAAAGAAACCCAAAGTATTTCTTCCTTATGCCAAATCAAAGTCGAGAACAACGTCCAGTATTGGGCCCCTACTTAAACAAGATGGGTCCTACACATGACAGCAAGGAAATGAGTGAGCTACTCAAGTCCCAATATGACTCATTTTTTAGCCAGAAAGCCGCTAACCGAAGGAGAGTTGAAGATCTAAATGATTCTTTTTATGCGAGAGCCACAGATTTTGGTTAAGCACCAAGCGCCCTATGATGATGTTTTCTGACGCCAAATGCCTTCTCTCGAAACACGCGACATATGACTGCCCATGCACTCTGCCCCAGGCCAGACTCATGGAACTCCGTGTTCATCAAGAACTGCAAGAAGCCCTATCACTTGCTTTTACCATCCTTATGGAGACGGATGTCTCATGGACACAGGGGTTGTCCCACAGTTGCTAATAACAACTGACATTGCCGCACTCCACAAGGGGACAGTAAAGTAATAGAATGACTACAGACCGATAGCAACTAAATCCCAATTTCATATAAACATCTTTGAAAGGGTCTAAGAAGCAAGATCGCCACCCTTCTAGAATACCCATAAATTACACAACCTGGAGAACAAGGGTTTAGTACAGGTCCGCTCCTGTCTGTCTCAGCTATGGATCACTACGACAAGGTCCTAGATGCACTAGAAGTACAAAAAGAATGCTAGATTGCTAATATCATAAGATTTTGCAAAGGCCTTCGCAGTTACGTGACCATTGCGTAATAGCGCACAAAAATGCGTGCTAAAGGAATAACAGGTAAAGTTGTTAGAAGGATCTATAATTTCTCTCGCAAACAGAACACAGAGAGTAGTGAGTCAACAGAGTAAAGTCTCACGCGGCTACAGTGAAAGCTCTGTTTCCGCATGGCACAGTACTCTCTCCCATCTTGTTTCACATCCTCAGATCTGACATGAGCAAGGATGTCAGCCACAGCACCGGTTCCTGTTGCAGATGACCCCGTATATGCATGGCAGTGTCTTCATTGCAGACACTGCAAGGCTCAGGTGGACTCAAACAAAATCTTTCAACGGGCTGCAGCAAACAATATGAAGTTCAACGATGAGAAAATTCAATTACTCCGATATGGTAAACATGAGGAAATTAAAACTTCATCAAAGTACAAAAACAATTTCCTTCACAAATAGAGCAGAAAACCAAACGTCAAAGGACTGGGAGTGATCATGTCGGAGGATCTCACCTTCAAGGACCATAACATTGTATCAATCGCATCTGCTAGAAAAATGGTTGATCAGACTCTGATCCACCATGAGGGCTAGTCACAGACCGGGCCGCGGGGGCGTTGACCCCCGGAACTTTCTCCAGGTAAACTCCAGGTTATCTAATGACTTAAGAGCCGTAAAAAGAAGACAGTAAATCTGCACTAAAATCATTATTGTACAACTTTTCACCCTTGAAAAAGTTGTATCAGATACATAGAAAATTGAAGAAAAATTACAGAATATTTTGAGCTGTATTTTCTAATTGTGGTAAAGCACACGTCGCGAGTGGCTGTACGCTGTTAGCATGTCACTCACATTAGTGAGTGGCATGCGTAAACACCTTTAGTGAGATAAACACTAGTGAGTGGCATGCGTGACACCTTTAGGCGAGGTATAAACTCTAGTGAGGGGCATGGTTGACCCTGTGTGAGTATACAACTAGTGAGGTGGCATGCATGACACCTTTATTGAGGTATAACACAGTGAGTGGCATGCATGACCACCTTTAGTGAGTTAAAACACTAGTGAGTGTTGTGGACATTTTAGTGAGTTTAATACTAGCATGCGTGACCACCTTTAGTGAGTATAAACATTGTGAGTGGCATGCGTGACACCTTTAGTGAGTATAACACACTAAGTGAAGTGCCTTGCGTGTCTCCTTGAGTGAGTATAAAACACTAGTGAGTGCATGCTGGACAACTTTACGTGAGTATATCACACTAGTGATGGCACGCATGACACCTTTAGTGTGTTTAACTACACTAGTGGTGGCATGCATGACACCTTTAGATGAGTATAACAACTTGTGAGTGGCACGCATGACACCTTTAGTGAGTATAACTCACTAGTGAGTGGCATGCAGGAACCTTATAGTGAGGTATAAACACTAGTGAGTGGCTGGCATGACCACCTTTAGGGGCGTTAACCACACTAGTGAGTGGCATGCGAGACATTTAGTGAGATAACACACTGTGAGTGGCCATGGCGTGACACCTTTAGTGAGTATAACACACTAGTGAGTGGCATGCGTGACACCTTTAGTGAGTATAACACACTAGCATGCGTGACACCTTTAGTGAGTATAACACACTAGTGAGTGGCATGCATGCCACCTTTATGAGTAGAACACACTAGTGAGTCGCGCAATGCGTGACACTTTAGTGAGTATAACACCCTAGTGAGTGCCATGCGTGACACCTTTAGTGAGTATAACCACACTAGCATGGGTGACACTTTAGTGAGATAACACACTAGGTGAGTGCATGCATTGACACTTTATGTGAGTTAACACATAGTGAGTGGGCATCGCCATGACACCTTTAGTGAAGTATGACACACTAGTGTGTGGATGACATGACACTATAGTGAGTATAAACACATAGTGAGTGGCACATGCATGACATACTTTAGGTGAATATAACACACTAGAGAGTGGCATGCATGACCCTTTAGTGAGTATAACACACTTAGTGAGTGGCAGGCATGACCACCTTTTAGTGAGTATAAACACAACTAGCATGTGGCATGCGTGACACCTTAGTGAGTATAACCACGAGTGAGGGCATGCATGACACTCCTGTTAGTTGAGTTAAAACACTAGCGAGTTGGCATGCGTGAAACCTTTAGTGTGTATAACACACTAGTGAATGTGAGGCATGGTGACACTTTAGTGAGTATAACACCACTTGTGAGTGGCATGGTGACTCTTTAGTGAGTATAACACACGTGTGAGTGGGCATGCGTGACACCTTTATGAGTTTTACACACTAGTGAGTGCAATGCGTGACACCTTTAGTGAGTATAACACACTAGTGAGTGGCAAGCATGACTCCTTTAGTGAGTTATATACACACAACTAGCGAGTGGCATGCGCGTGACACCTTTAGTGAGGAATAACACACTAGGAGAGTGGCATGCCTGACACTTTAGTGAGTATAAACACACTTTTTGAGTTGCATGATGACACCCTTTAGTGAGTATAACACACTAGCAAGTGGCATGCGTGACACCTTTAGGTGAGTAATATAACACAGCTAGTGAGTGGCTTGCGTGACACCTTTAGTGAGTATTAAAACACTAGCGCAGTGGCAATGCGTGACACCTTTAGTGAGTATAACAACTAGAGAGTGGCATGCATGGACTCTTTAGTGAGTGTATAACACACTTAGTGAAGTGGGGCATGCTGACAGTTTAGTTAGTATAACCCACTGGGAAGTGGCATGCATGACACCTTTAGTGAGGATAACACACTAGTGATTGGCATGCATGACACCTTTAGTTGGATAATACACACTGTGAGAAAAATGGCTTGCATGGACAACTTTAGTTAGTATAACACACTAGAGAGTGGCATGCATGACACCTTTCTAGTGAGTATAACCACAACTAAGTGAGTGGCATGCATGACACGATTTAGTTTGTATAACACACTAGGAGAGTGGCATGCATGACACCTTTAGTGAGTATAACACACTAGTGAGTGGCATGCATGACACCTTTAGTTAGTATAACACACTAGAGAGTGGCATGCATGACACCTTTAGTGAGTATAACACACTAGAGAGTGGCCTGCATGACACCTTTAGTGAGTATAACACACTAGTGAGTGGCATGCATGACACCTTTAGTGAGTATAACACACTAGTGAGTGGCATGCATGACACCTTTAGTGAGTATAACACACTAGAGAGTGGCATGCATGACACCTTTAGTGAGTATAACACACTAGAGAGTGGCATGCATGACACCTTTAGTTAGTATAACACAAGTTATTTTTTTCTGTGAACCCTGATATTTTGAGTTATTTAAATTGCAGTCACCAGTTACCCAACTAGTTGTTCACTCTAAGGACTGGTCACTCAAGTGATTATTTTCTTATAAATACCGGTTACTTAATTACTTATCAATTATACTATATAGAGAACGTAGTGACGTACAGATTCAGGTGGAGAACGCTGACAAGGTATGATTTGAAAAGGACCTGCATGGGATGACAAGTAGGTTTGATGTTATGTAGGAGAATGATGAAGAAGTTTGCAAGCAAGGGGTTTATCTATGTTGTAAAAGCCATTGTTCTGGTTGAAATTGTTAGCTACACAGATGAGTGATGATTCCAAGATCTTGCGGCACTGAGCTTCTTCTTCCGTTTCGATGAGTCTTGCATCTTCGTAGCTGATAAAATGTTTGTGGAAGTTTCTGTGTAAAACACAGGAATTCCTCAAATCGTCCGATTTGCCTGAGTATTGGTGTTTCAAAATACGTGTATGGAGGTCCCCGGATGTCTCGCCCATGTATAAATAGTTGCAATCGTTGCAAGAGATTACGTATACCCTTGCAGATGATTGAACTTTGTGGTGTCCCTTCAGAAACGCAAGACTGACACTACCTATAATGAAAGTTAAGACACTTGTGCAACATCTGGTTATCTTTATTGTAGACGTTTCGCCATCCAGTGGCTTTATCAGTACAGATTCTAGGACAAAATTAGAAGACAGTAGAACTATATACAAAAGATGAGGTAATCAGTCCCTCAGCCTTGGAGTTAGTGCTCACAGCATCGTGGTGGAGGAGAATCTGGAGCAAAGGCAAGAAGACTGGCGGTTATATAGGCGTCAGTCTATATAATCTCGACCCTCGTCAGTGGTATTGTCGGTATTGTATACTTGTCTTGCACAACTACCTACAGTGTTTGACAGGGGATGACACTACCTACCAATGTTTGACCCAGGGGGGGGGGGACTGACACTACCTACAATGACCAGGGGACTGGCACTACCTGCAATGTTTGACCAGGGGACTGACACTACCTACAATATTTGACCAATGGACTGACACTACCTACAATGTCTTGATTATGGGACTGACACTACCTACAATATCTCAACCAGGGAACTGGCACTACCTACAATGACTGATTGCAGAGATAATGCTGTATCATGCAGTCAGTCGGTACTGCATGATACAGCAGCCAGGAACGTCAGCCCCGGGCGGAGATTTCACTGACAAGAACGAGGTGATATGAGTGAGGTCAGCTATCATCAGTTGGCTGCAGGAACACTGTGTGCTGGAACATTAACTCGGCCTGAACACTAGCCTGCAGAATGGCTATTCCTAACAACTCTGGCTGAATCGGTTTGTTTCGTGACTTGAGAGACACGTCGACTGTGGACAGTTATTGTGCAGCTTGAGAGGAACCATATTCCACAGAACGAACAGCATCACATCAGCAAAAGTAACCAGCAGATTCATCCTTCTGCTGGTCGCAATGTGAGCATCAAAAAGTGGCCAAATTATTTAATAACTAACACCATCAAAACAGGCCTCGATCGAGTTTCCTCTTTATTCTTAAAACTTAGTGCTGAACGCAGAGAGAACCTTTCGTACGCTTAGGAGTATTACATTCGGTTAATACCATGAAGAATTAGACAATTGTGCACAAAAGTTGCACAAGTTCTCGTTCTTCAACTTGACGTTTTTCTAAACCATTACATCACAACTTTAAAACCATGTGGTGGATGTGACAAAAAAGTTTTGTGGAGAAAACTGCAGGTTATTTGTGTATTAGAGTTCGTGAACACAGATATGCCTACAGACGAAATAACCACAACATAGCCAGTGTACAACAGAAATAAATGTTTAGTGTTTAAAGAAACATAACCAATACTCCGTGAAAATAACCGACAGAGATGAAAGTTGCCTTAATTACCTCAATAGACACAATCCTGCAAGGGTCTGAAAGCTGTGTTTCCAAATTTATGGCTAAAAGGTTGTTATGTATGTTAGGATTCATCGCCACGTAGAGCTACGCAGCAAACGTACTGCCAGGTGTCGCTCAAGTCCAACTTCTCTCTCATATTTGTCCAACATGGTCCAAGATAAATAACAAAAAAAGGCACAATATCGTGACTGGAACGATACACAAATAACCCGCACATAAAAGAGAGAAGCTTACGACGACATTTCGGTCCGACTTGGACCATTTACAAAGTCTTGTAGATGAATGGTTCAGAGAACCGACATGTTGATAAATTAAACACATGTGCAACTCTTGGGTATCTTTATTGAGGAAACGTTTCGCCACACAGTGGCTTCATCAGTCCATACGTAGGAGAAACTTGAAGAACAGGAGGAGAATGAGGTAATCAGTCCCTCAACCTTGAGGCGATGTGTTCAGTCCATCAATTTGAATAGATTGATGGATTGAACACATCGACTCAGGTGAGGGACTGATTACTCAAAACTCTCTCTCCTTACGGCTTTCTACTTTGTATGGACTGATTTATCCTGGAGGGTTACCTGGAGGTTATTCCGGATCAACGCCCGCGGCCCGGTCAGCGGACCAGACCTCTTGATGGTTCAGGGTACTGATCATACTAGGCTGTTACTGCTGCCGCACGCAGTCCAACGTACGAGCCACAGCCGCTGATCCGGCACTGACTTTAGGTATCTGTCCGGCTTCTCTTGAAGGCGGCCAGGGGTTTTTATGGCATTACCCTAATGCTTGATGGGAAGGCTGTTAAAAACAGTTTTGGGGCACCCATGACACTTGTGGTGTTTTCCTTAGTGTACCAATGGCGCCCCTACTTTTTATTGGGGGCATTTTGAAGTCGCCTGCCAGTCTTTTACTTTCGTAGGGAGTGAGTGAGTTCTGTGTGCAGATTTGGGGACCTTTCCTTCAGATTTTCCAAGTGTAGATTATGAAATATATCTCCCTCCTGCGTTCCAACGAGTACAGTCAAGTGGCTATCCAAGCGTTCCCAGTAGTTAAGGTGCTTGACAGTACTTTATACGTGCAGTAATGGATCTCTGACACTCTCTAGATCTGCGATTTTCACCTGCTTGAATTGGGTAGATGTTAATGTACTGCATGTATTTCCAGCCTAGAAGAGTAACAAGTGATTTGTAAAGGATCATCATGGCTTGCATTCTCGTTTTTGAAAGTTCTCATTATCCCTCCTATCATTTCTTTGCACGTGCGAATCGTGGCACTGTTGTGAGTCCTTGAAAGTGAGATCTCAGACAATTACTACTCCCAGGTCCCTTACATTATTTTTCCGCTCTATTGTATGGCCGGGAGTCAGTTGTATACTCTGTTCTAGTTATCATCTCCTCCAGTTTCCATAACGGAAGAGTAGTTGGAATTTGTCCTCATTGAACATTCATATTGTTTACCGTTGCCCACTGGAAAAACTTTGTTTTATATCTTCTTGGAGGTTAACCGCGTCTCTGCAGATGACAGCCTCATGCAGATCCTAGTATCTTCCGCCAAAGGATGATACGGTGCTGTGGTTGTGGTATAGCTCTGTTTATGTCTGATTGAGGATAAGGAATAAGATGGGGCGAGTACTGTGCCTTGTGGAACGAGCTCTTCAATATGCAGCCTCCGATTTAAACTCTGTTGACCACTACTCTTTGTGTTGGATTTGTTAGGAAGTAGAAGATCCATCTCCCACTTTCCCAGTTATTCCTTTAGCAGTATTTTATGGGCTTTATGCAATGACGCATTTGTCAATTGCTTTTGCAAAGTCTGTTATATTAAATCTGCATTCTGTTTTTCTTCCAGTGCACATCCAGGCCTGTCATAGTGTTCCAGTAGTTGTGAGAGGCAGGAGCGACTGCCATGAACCCATGTTGCACTAGTTGTGCAGATTTTGGGAATCAGGTGATTTGCAATCCTGCTTCTTAGCACTCTTTCAAAGATTTTTTATGATGTGGGTCGTCAGAGTATTGGTCTATCGTTCGTAGATAATGCTTTCTGCCACCTTTTGTGGGTGGGGCTATATTCCGTTGTGTTTAAGTGACTGTGATGAATTTCACCCATGTCCAAGCTCCTCCTCCATAGTAGTACTTAGGGCACGCGAGAGGGGTTCTTGCTGTTATTATATGAAAACAGAGTTTCACGAGCTGGGGCGGGGCTGAGTGCATAGGCATATTGTCAATGGCTTTTTCGAAATCTATCAGGAAAGTTAGGGTAATGTCGGAAATCTGGCATACATTTATGGAGTTTTGAGGCCTCATTCATGATGAAATCATTTGGGTCGTCGATCCTCAGACCGATTAGTGGTTCACTAAACACAGTCGCTACTGAGATTTCAAAATTTCACTCATTTCCTTGTGTCATTGTGTAAGTCCCATCCTGTTGAGTAAGGGCCGATAAAGATGTGTATTAGACCCTTGTTTTTGACATATGAAAAGATTTATTTGAATTTCTTTCAATTTCACCAAAATAGCTTTAAGTCCCTCCTGCCTCTCCTGGTTCCTGTAAGCGTCATTTAGATTAGTTTCGTAGTTTCCTTTCCCTGGTCAGCCCCTCCTGTCGTGTAGTCAGATATTCTAGCACTCCTGGAGGAGCTCAGTGACTCCTTCGTCGTTTCTGTAGGGGAGCGTCTTTTCTCTCGTTTACTTTTTCCTGCTCTTCTTCTTTTAGGGGAATATCATAGAACATGCTTCGGCTACCAGGAAGTTGATCTTTCAAGGCACTGGTTTGGATCTGTCATTTAAAGGGACATCGTCCCAACAAGTTCGTTTAGGAATGGTTTACCTGGTCCCAGTTGATGTTCTTTGTTGTTGAAGTTGTATTGTGTGAAGACACTTTCATCAGGTACAGTGAATTTGCTGATCAGGACCCTATGCTATGTACGTCTGGACTTCGATTAGGTTGTGATAGGTAAATTAGTTGTTTTTTGATTTTCTTATGTCTCTATCCAGGGTCCTCAATTATTTGTGGAAGATAAAGGGTCAAGTGTGTTTTCTAGTCTTGTGGCTCCACTATCTGCTGGCCTTAAGGTGTGTTTTTCTCGGAGACTTTTGTAGCTCTTGTGTGTGTGACTTACATCTGCGCTACTATTCCGGGGATTGTTTCAGCTTAACATTATTGCTTACATTCGGGTCCATTTTGTATGCCCTTAGGTGAAATCACCAAGCAGTAAGATGTTGGGGATGGAGAACTGGAAGGTTTTCCAAAACAGTAATCAATTTTCGTAGCTGTTCCTGGAATGTTGTGAGGTTGCTTCTGTGCTTGTATACAACCACAATGACTAGGTTTTGGTGCGATCTTTATTGATAGAAACGTTCACAACGTACCTCATTTGTGTGTTCAGCGCAACTCGTTAGTTGATAAGAGAGCTCTTTGACATTACTTGGCCAAGCCCGCGTTGTTGCGTGTTTTTTTCTGTTTGCATCTACAAATGGTTCGTAACGCAACTTATTGCCATATTTCACACTGGATCAAAGGATTTTTTGTCCGTGAGTCTCTGTGCAAGGCTGCAACGTTGGCATTAGACTCCCTCTAGAAGTCCACTGATTAGAAAGTTATTTTGCTTTGGTGGGATGGGCTTAGGTCCGCTGTATATTGCAAATATGAACGAGGTTGTATCTGTGTGTTGTTGGGGGATTTTTGTTATTGGCATCAGTTAGTGTCGGTTTAATTTCTTGTGTTAGTGGCAATGGTTGGGCATGGCTGCCGCTCACAGTACAACAAGGGGTCCCAAGGTGAGGGGGACCGTTATTTTTGTTAATTCCTTCCATTTTCTGTTTTTTCGTTTCCTGCCCACCTAAAATCACCTGGAGTTCGGGTTGTCGTAGGCTAGCTGATTGTTGTGTACTTTGGGAGCCGGTTGGTCTGTGCGCCTGGCTGGTCGCCTTTTTTTGGATGGTAGGCAGGGGGCACTGCTGTTGAAACACTGGTGACTGGGAGGACCGAGAGACCGGGGCACATTTTTGGGTTTGAAAGAAAAGTACAGGAAGAAGAACGACACACTCCTTTACGACAGGAGGGGGTCGCTTCATTTTTTGGGGATGATCAACAGTTGCTGTCCATTTTTTTCCCCTGTTATTCCATGCTTACGATGCCACAAGCATAATATTTGCGACAAAATTCACCTTTGGTTGAAAATTGTTGGGCGGATCTGTGGTTGTCCGCTTCTTTCTGCAGGTTTCTGGGACTGCTCTATAATCTCAGTATCCAAGCCAGGGCCAGCCCCGTCTGGCTTCCCATCTGCTCTCTTTCCCCCAGGACAGGAAGAGGGGAGAGGTCGTCCTATCCAACAACTGTACTGGAGGGGGCGCCACGTCGTTTGTGCTAATTGTATGGTTGTATATTTACGGTTTTTAGATGGTTGTATATTTACTGATTTTGTGGGGGTTTGGTAGTGTCCCTAGGAGAGTCTGGGGCTAGGCAGTAAAGTTAGGACCTGTGGAGGAGGGCTGGTCTGGGTCGTAGCACTGGGGGTGTAGTTGGAGTCAGCACTGGGGACCGGGGTGCTGGGCTGGGGTCTGGTCAGCAGCTGGGCCTGCTTGGCCAGCGGCTGGGCATGGGGCCGCGGCACCAGCATGTGGGTATTAGTGCTTATGACTGGGGGGGGCAGCTGGGCCCAGCAACCAGCTCACTCGTGGGCTATTAGTGCTATGA
This sequence comes from Cherax quadricarinatus, assembly GCF_026875155.1. Taxonomy (NCBI): domain Eukaryota; kingdom Metazoa; phylum Arthropoda; class Malacostraca; order Decapoda; family Parastacidae; genus Cherax; species Cherax quadricarinatus. The sequence continues at coordinate 1,977,358 of NC_069473.1, forward strand.
CTGGGGGAGCTGGCCAGCACAGCCACTGTGGGTATCTAGGGCTATGGACTGGGGGATGGGTCTGCTTTGCACCTTGTGCGGGTGGGACTAGATTAGTTTTCGAGATCATCTGGTTGTGGTAATGGACATTCTTGCATTTTTTTATACACTATCTCTTGCTCCCATGTTTTATATATTTTTGGTTTAGACTATTTCCAAGAGTTCATCTTTGTTATCTTGATTATTTTTAACCATTTATTACTCTCTTATACCTTTCTGATGGACGGCCCAAAAGTTCTACATGCTAGTTCATTGGACAATCCAGAAGCTCTCCCTTGCTAGGTATGGCTTTTTGAGTTGTAATTTTTTTGAGGGCTCTTTTATTTTTAGTGTGTGTATATCAACGAAAATGTGTTTGATAGTACGTGTCTATTGAAGTGTGTTGCATGTTGTATTCTGTGAATTGTTCCTTCCAATTGGATTTTTTTTTTTACATGTCCCACAGATGTATGCTCTGTGCTTACATCCTTTCTGTATCGCCTACTACAGCCGCTGTATGTCACTGTGGAGGCGAAACGTTTCCGTGAGATAAAGATTCCCATATGTTGGGCATAAGGTGTCTCAATTTCTATTCTATAACATATTTTCTCGCAGTCTTGGCATACCTATCACCGACTTTTGCTTGTCATCTCAGCTTCACTGTCCACTATAAGATAGTGTTTACTGTCGTAGTGTCTACGTCTGGTTTAGGAATATAATAGCCCACTGCGTGCGCTAGATAAGACATTTTTTCTATATAAAAAATGTCCTGGAATGCAGTCGAGATTGGGCATAATGAGTGTAAATAGAGTTCATCAAAAGACTGTATTCTATTGGTGGTTTAGCTATGTGTGCGTTTAAATTGGGTTGGGCAAATATTTTGTTAGTGGGCGAAGGATTGGGTTGAGGAGCCTGCTAGTATGGGCCAACAGACCTGGCTTGCAGTGTTTCGTTCTGTATGTTCTTATGATTTTACACAAGTGTCCTTATTCACAATTTTGTCACTATATAGCATTTACCTAACTAGCTGCCTTTTGATGGATAATTAGACACATGTGCAACTGCACATCAAAATGGCCTCTATACAAGTACCGGACGTACCGTAACTGGCGAGCGTTCGGTTTGGCGGACCGCGTGCCGTTCAGTGCATATCTCGCATGACCCGTTGTCGGCAAGGTCAGCTATAGTGAATGGTTCCAGCAGGAACCGACACGTTGGATAAATTAGACCATGTTGCAACGTCCATGGGTATCGTTTATTGAGGAAACATTTGCCACACAGTGGCTTCATCAGCTACCATACAAAGGCAGAATCTTGAAGAACAGGAGGAGAGCATGAGAGGGGTTAATCAGCCCCTCAACCTTGATTTCGATGTGGTCAGTTCTTAAAGATTCTCCTTTGATGGACTTTGAAGCCACTTTTGGGTTTTGAAACGTTTTCCTTTAAAAAAGATACCCAAAGTTGCACATGTGTTAAATTTATCAAATGTCGGTTCTCTGAACCAATTTTTCACTGCTCCCTTTTCCCCCAAAGGGGGTCGGGATGTGCACTGGTGGCGGTCCCAAACTCAAAAGGGCCCATTTCGGTACCATAAATCATTTTTACTACAAGGCAGCGCATCTTACGATAAATTTCCTCAACAGGGAAAGCTTCGTCCCCCGGGTCTTCCTGGGGGGTATTAATTAAATTTAAAACCCTAGGGTTCTTAAGGAAATTTTCGCAACGCCTTTTTTTGGGTTTGGTCAAAAGTTTATCATTTAAAAGGGGTTAGTTTCTAACCCCTGGGCTTAAAGATCTGAAACCTAATGCTCCTTGCATGTTGGGGTGGAGAGTTAGCCCCTTCCTCTTTTGGGTGTTTAGCTCACCCCCTGGGCTTTTGCTTAAAAAAATGCAAAAGAATTGGAATTAGGAAAATGAAGGAACCTTCTCTTGGGGTCGCATAGTTAGCAAAATATATCTTTATTTGTTTCTTCGAATAGTTACCTGTGGCAAAGGGAAAAAGTCATTAGTTCAAATATTTTTGAAAAAGCTTTATAATGTTATCAAGCTTTATAATGTTATCAAGCTTTATTTTTTTTATCGCTTTTTTAATGTTTCAACTCGTGCTTAAAACAAAGTGGGAAAAACAAAACAAAAAAAATTTTATATTCAAATTATCTTTTTTCCTTGGAGAGAGGAAAAAAAATGTAATTGTTTTGAGGCAGTGATTGTTATAGTTTAATTTCAGAAGGTTTGACTGTGGAAGTTAAAAAAAAGGGAGCAGGGAAAAAGGAAAAGGTTTTATGTTTCAATGAGGGTTAGGTTTTGTATAGTGTTTATTGGTTCGCTTATGACTTTTTATAGTGTTTATGGTCCATGACAGGTTGTGACTTTTTATAGTGTTATTTGGTTTAGACGGGGTTTGTGACTTGTTATTGTTTATGTTTTATACAGTTAGTGACTTTTTTATAGTGTTTTTATGGTTTATGACAGGTTTGTGATTGTTATAGTGTTATATGGTTATGACAGTTTGTGGGTTGTTATGTTTATATGGGGTTTATGAAGGGGGTTTTTGGGCTTTTATAGTGTTTATGGTTCATGCTCATCTGTGAAAGGGTGTAAGGGAGAAAAAATTGTTATGAGAATTTTTGCAAATGAAGTGATGAAGGAGGGAAGAGTATATGGGAAAAAAAGGGGTTTAAGGAAGTGGTGAAAACAATGTAAAAAAAAAGAAAGAAAGGAAAAGTGGGTGAGATGTTATCAACAAATTTTTTTTTGAAATAAGAAAAAAGTTTTGGGAAATGGATTAACAAGTTAAGAAAGCCTAGGGGAACAAATGGTTTTTTTCAGTTAAAAATGGGAGGGAGAGTTTATTAAATGGAGAGTTAGAGGTATTGGGAAATGGGGGGAATATTTTTGGGAATTGTTTAAAATTGTTGATGAAGATAGGGGGAAACTGGATTTCGTGATAGGGCAAGGAGGAACAACATCTTGTAGGAGTGGGAAGAGCCAGTTTGGGTTTTGGGGGAAGTTCGTGAGCAGTAGATAAAATGAAAGGGGTAAGGCAGCCGGGAATGAGGGGGTAAAAATGAAATGTTAAAAACAGGGGGGGAATAGGTTTGGAGTGGTTTGGGCAATTATTAATAATGTTTTTAGAAAGAGGGTTTAAGGC
>NC_069473.1:1981026-2042546 GCF_026875155.1 Cherax quadricarinatus
TTGGGTTGTATTCAATGGGGGTTTTACAATGGATGTCAGGAGGAAGGGTAGGTTAGTGGTCTGTTAGTGCTATCTGTAAATTATCCTGATTTAAGGGGGGCTGTATATTGGCCCATATGTCTATATGGTTGCACTTGTCTCAGTGAGCCTGGTTGGTTTAGTTATTGTTGGTATGAGAAGGGGGTGTTGTTCATTGTTGATGAAATCAGTTACAGGCTGATCATCTAGTAAGCCAAGGTTGATGTTGAAGTCTCCAGCAAAGAGAAGGGGGGGTGCTTATTCATTGTCTGTTTGTTATTAGTGACAATTTCTCAATGAAATTTGGGATGTTTGTGTGAGGTATCCGGTAAATTTGGCACCGATTGTTATGGCGTCTTAAGGTTTTTTACAGTAAAATTAGCAAAAATGTATTCCCATATTCATCACTAAAGCAAGTGGGGCTAAGACAAGAAAATTTGGGTTTTAGAGTAAAGATTGAATTTACCCCCAACTTGTTTTGGTCTGCAGTTGTGAATTGCTGTGTATCCTGGTAGAGGGTAGACTGGGAGACCCTGGATTTCCAGCTGTTCAAAAATGTCATTGCACATGACTGGAAATTCTGTTGGACTATGGTATGGGGCAGAATGACAGTACCACTACAGAATTGAGAGAAAGATGTTTTTCAATAGTGACAGGAGTAGTATCGATATTTGAAAGGAGAGAAAGATCAAGAGGGTTGGGCAGCATTTCTGGACGTGACGATGCGCATACCACTCTTGAGAGCATGAAATGAAATATCTCTACAACATGATGCAGGAGGCTTTGCCAATACTACGGTCAGAAAAGGTAGGCAGAAAAAGAAGTCGGTCTTAAAGTAAAGAATTTAGTCCATTGTGGTCCGAAACTGAGCGTGGAGAGGGAGTGTTTGACGTGTCGGTCTTTTCCGAGTAGAAAGGGAAGGTAACGAAGGAGCATCATCAGGAGATTGATGTTGGCATTTAGGAGTAGGACCGGGGTTGGTCCGGCGTTTAAATGGGCGGGGGGATTCGAAATTGCCGTACCCTAGAGGGAGAAGCCAGAAGCATAGTCAAAGGAGAGCGGAGTACATGACAAATCGGAAGGAGTCTGTCGAAGTCCCCGGTACCTGAAGCGGGTGAGGAAACAGCGCCGCAAGAGGTACAGGGGCATCAGGAGTGTCGAAGAGTGGTCTAAACACAAGGCAGGGTCAGAATGGGGTGCGGTATCAAGAAGGGCCCGGAGTAGTGGGTTCATGGACTAGGGCTGCCATGGTTAGGTTACTCCTTTGCTTTTTGTTTTTAAGGAAAAAAAAAAAAAGAAAATAAAAAAAAATGAATAAAAAAAGGGGGGAGCGGGGGGGAATAGTTCCCAGGGGGAAATGAAAGGGTGGAATCTCCCTCTGCACCCAAGAGGACCTCAACACCGCTAGTAGCGCGATGCAGCATGGAACCCGTGCCTACCCTTTACCCTTCATGCCAGTAAACCAGCAATCCGGGATAGCAACCTCGCATCTGCCGAGCTACCTCGGTGGACAAAAGAGAGGGCGGCCGGATATCCGCCACAAAGCATACCTCCTTCGGCCACCACCCCCGGAATCGAAAGGTAGCTTCCAGAGATACACCCGTGCCCGAAGACACCCAAATCTACTCCGGGATTCCGGGAGAGGGATCGGGACATCCCCAGGCAATCCAGATTCCACGGCACACTACGCCACCGCCAAGAACCTCAATGGAAGGGGAAGGATGGCCCCCGGTGCCCTTTCCCCCTACCTAGGAACTAGCGTGCCTGTGGGAGAAATCCCCAAAGGCCAAAAAGGGGAAGGGCAAAGGGAGGGGTGAGGAGGAGGGGGAGGATGGGATAGGGGAGGGGAAAATGGGGGGTATTAGGTTCGGTTGGGGAAGAAGACCGACAGGGCTAATTCCTCAGACCAAGGCCTCTTCACCACGCCAAGGAGCCCCCTTGAAGAGGATTCAAGATCCAAAAAAATGGCGATAACCTAGTGGTTATTAGCAAAGGCATTATGTATATATGTATCTAAAACCATATTCACTAGAAGAGATTTCTAAAAATCCCACATCAAACTTCTATTTACCAACATTCCCCCCTTTCCCAAAAAGCCCCGGGAAAGAACAATGGGACGTAGGGGGAGAGTCAGCCCCGAAGACCGGGTTACGAAAAGGCAGTACAAAAATTTTCCAAACGGGAAAAAAGAAAGCTTTGCCCCCCAATAAGATTAGAGTCTTAAGAGAATTTGGGGATGACTGAGTAAATGTGGGACACAGTTATGAATTCCGCCCAGCCACCCCGGGCAAGCGGGTGTTGACTAATTTTTTTTTGTTTAAAATCTATTTAAGACTTTTTACTAGAAGAAAATTTTAAGAGTTTAAAATTTTGGCAGTTTAGGAGGAAAGAAACGAGGGGCAGGATGGGCCCCCTGGAGATCGAACATGATCAATTTTTGGGGGGCAACCCCGAAGGACGGGAGCCGGGTCGGTAGCGTTTTTGCCATTCAGTTTCCGTATTTTTTTCCAGATTGCACTCAAGAGGAGCCAAAAGGACTAAAAACAATCCCCCCCAAAGAGCGTTTAATTCACGCTGCCGGAGGAGTGCTCTTTCTATTAAAAATAAAGGAGGCCTTTTATTGTGTTTGACGAATCCACCCATGCAGCGTGTTTCAAACTACTGCACGGACAGGCAGGAGACCACCAAAGTACTCTTTCCCTGAGGTCTCTCCCTGAGTTTTTAAACGGAGGTTGAAAATAGATGTAACAGCTTTAATAAATGGAGGATGAAGGACCTCACAAAAAGCAGTTTGACATGAGTTGGTCCCAGCGTGCTGTAAAATTGCAAGCGTGGGGGACGAGGGGGCGATCAATAAAATAAGAAAAAATTTGGGAAAAATATCACTCCTAAACGTCCGGGAGCACAGAAAAAATCAAGTTTTTGCATAGAGGAAGAGACAGATTGTAGAAAAGGTTCAAGGCCAAAATGGGGGGGGATTTTTTAAAAAGAATGCCCGAGAGCACGAAACCCCTTCGAGGAAACGGGTGAGCATTAATATCGCCGAGAACGTAATGGGGGAGTGAAGAAACCGAAAAAACAACTCTGGGGGTAAAAAGCACCAGAGAAGAAGAATACTAAACAACTGTTACCACATTCAAATAGAGGGTTGCAGTGTAAAGCAACGAAGTATGAACAAAAGTGGTGGTATTGAATTCTAGGCGAAAGAAGTGCATCTTAAAAAGGGTTTCCCTCGAGAAAAACATCCCAGAATATAAAAAAGCAGCCTGAGATGAGACTGATAACAGCAGGCATAATTTTTTTAGTCTTTTAAACAAGCACGAAATGACAACTGGGAGGCAACACCCGAAGCTGACCCGGTTACCTCGGGCCTTGGATTTCCATGTAAAGAACCACGATTTGCGAAGAACGGTATAAGAAATATGAGGTTTCTAAGGACAGAAGGGCAGAAAAATTCACCGTGGGGGCAGCAGAAAAATGAAAAAAAAGGAGAGGGGGTTTGGGAAAACTGTGAAGAAAACCCCTTTCAAAGGGGGAAAGTAAAAGAGAGTGACGGAGGTGGATCAATGCCATCAATGGTTCATTTCCAAATAGTCAGAGATAGTTTAACGAGCTTCAGGGGCAAGGAGTTGTATGGGGGGACGATTTTTAGTAGCAGGGGGGTGATAAAGATTAGGCCTAAAAATTGCTATTTTTATTATTATAATCAAAAAAAAGCGCTAAGCCACAAGGATATACGGCTGCGGGGCGGGAAAGGGAAAGCGGGGATCGGGGGGAAAAAAGGGAGAGGGGAAGAGTAATAGGTTAGGAAAACAGGGGGGGCGGGAGGGTAAAGGGGTAAAGGGCCAAGATCTAAATTAAAGGGTGAGGGGAGTGCGAAAAGTATCTCAAGTTTTGTAGAGAAAAATCTCGTTGTCAGAGTAAATGAGAGAGTCGGATTAAAGGGGGTTTTCCATCCAAAAAGGGGAGGTAAAGAGGAGTAGTAAAACGAAGACGCGTTGGAGGAAAAATTCTGCGGCTGTTAAAGGGAGGGCGTCTAACAGATTGTGGCAATGTCTAAAACTTGACATCTCACGAGGGGGACAGGGTCCCTCCCCATGAGATACCCATGAGTGGGAGGTGGGCCTGCGAAAGGGGGGAAAAGGGGTCCCCCAACCTCGCATGATGACAAAAGGACGGCCAGTAACCTATGTTTGGGTTTTAATAAAGAAGTTTTGTTCCGAGCGAGTTGCCCGTTTTGCCAACGGGTGCGAAGGGGGGGACTATTGCGCAAAATGCCCAAAATGGAACCCTCGATGGGAAAATTGGGTTTGGTCATGACTGCTGACCGCACAGCGTGTCTCCCTTTCATTGCCCTGTACTTCGAATGCCCAGGGACCCAAACAAAAAACAATACTTTTTTTGGTAGAGATACGGCGTAGCCAAAGTTGGATACGGAGAACTAGGGGATGAGATGTATCAATTTACGTATAGCTTTTGGAAAAGGGGAGTCTAATACTAAAATGAAAAAGGCATAGATGCGATCGAATAAGGCGCAAAAATGGCATCCAGTTCAGCAGTAAAAATGCTAGCTAAGTAGAAAAATCCCCCCCGCACGACGTTGGGAAACACTGCGCAAACCCCGACCCCCGTCTGAAGATTTAGACCCCATCTGTGTATACAGCGGGGGGCATGAGAAGGGGAGGGGAAAGTGTCAAGAAAAAGAGGGAAGCCCCCGTAGGCAGTTGAGCTTTTCGAGCAAGGGATGAGAAAGAACAGCCCGAACAGCGGGAAATTCCCGGGGGTAGGGAAAAAGTAGATGACTAAAATTTTAAAAGGGGGTAATGAAGGGAAGACAAGGTGAATGTGGGGGAAAAAAAAAGGCGGGCAAACGGGGGCGGCAAAAACAATAAAAAAATTCACTAATATCGGTGCCATTCTAAAAATGGAAGGATTGTGTAGATCGTGAGGCTACATAGTAGCAAAGGCAATGGGCATCACGGCGATAGAAAGGAGGAACTTTTGTTCTGAAGAGGCCTCAACGGGGGGAAGAGCGAAAAGCCCAGGACAAAGAAAGCCCCTTTGGTGATGGTGAGTTAAGGCTAGAGAGGTGCAGGGGGGCCGCGGAATAAATCGGTCCCCCCCCCATAATCAGTTTGGAAAAAAACGGGGCAAATTTAGGCGAAGCAAGTTCGACATCGCCCCCGGGAAAAGAGAGAAAGGGGTTTTAAGAGGTTTCCCGGCTGTGAAAATTCCCTTCAGAGAGGTAATGGGGGGTTTTCCAGGAAACCGACGGTCAAAGAGAAGGTAGAAACCTGACTATAGTCGGGGATAGGGACCATAGGTACAAAGGATGATCGGAGATAACACAGGTCTATAAAAAGAATTTTGGCGGTTTTGGTCTTGAATTTTTAAAACCCACGTGGGGGCCCCCAAGTGGAAACACGGTCGACGCATGCGGGAGAGAAACTGCAATAAGGTGACAGCGCGCCTCCCAAAACAATAGCAAAGTCATCAACATAGAGTGTGACCAAATTTTGGGTGGAAGAACAGGGGCCCAAAAATCATTTAAGCAAGGAGAAACAGTGTTGTGTTTAAAAACACACCCCGGGGGACACCTTAGCTTGGGACGAATCGGGGAAAAACTTTTATTGACTTGAACCGGAAATTTTGTCATTAAAAAAATTTTTTAAGGAAGGATGGGATTGCCTCGGGGGCCCAAGGAAATGGGCCTGGCCAAAATATTATACCTCAAGTTGTGTCATATGCCTTCTAAGGTCAAAAATATGGCAAAAAACTGAGTTTTTATTCGCAAAGGCATTACAAAACATATTACCCAAGCGTAGTAAGGGGTCTAGGGTAGAACGCCCCTTACGAAAGCCATTTGCTAGCGGAGGACTGTTGTGATCTCAAAATCCACATTAAACGTCGATTTACGAGGCGTTCCATCATTTGAAAACCACAGAAGGGGCGAGGGGCGATAATGGGAGGCATCATGCCCTGTAGTCCCGGTTTGCGAAAGGGAGAAAAATGCGATTTCCACAGTGGGGAAAAAACTCCTGTCCCCAAAAAAGATTAAGAGGTGTAAGGGGACTAAAAGGGGTGACCGTGAAAAGTTGTAACATCAATATGAATGTCGTCAGGCCCAGTGCCGATGACGGAAGGGGGCGTTGCCCCCGTTCTTGAAGTGTAAAAGGACATTTTAGTTCTTCTTAGAGTAAAAAGCCCAAGGGTACTAACTCTCGGGCAGATTTTGAGGAAAGAAACGAGGGGCAAGTGGACCCCTCGGGAAAACGGATCATGTGTGCCAAGTTAAGGGCAAGTCGAGGGGGTTTGCTACTCAACACCAGCGCCCTTTTGAACGGGCCGGGTCGGGAGAGTTTTTTCCACTCAATTTCCTCCTTTTTCCGATGACCAAGAAGAAGCAGAGGTGATGGTGGAAACAGTTTCGCCAAAAAGTGCGTTTAGCTTCACGGTGACACGGCGAGGATCGCACGTTTCTGTAAAAATCAAGAAGTCTCCAGCGGTTCTATTTACCGGTCCTGCCCCATGCAGCACGTTTCAACGTACGCCGAGCACAAGCGGGAGACCCCCAAAGGCGCGCCTTTGGAATGCCTGCCTGATTTTGGGGGGTATAAAATGAGAAGCTGCGGTATAAACTGATGTCGAGAAGTGTGTAGGAGCTCACAATGGAGGATGAAGAAGGAACCCACTAAAAGCAGTGAGGTGTGAGTAAAAATCCCAATTTGCCCCATCAAATTGCCAGCGGGGCTGGAAAAGGGGGTGAATAGGGAAAGGGGAAATAAGAATGATCGGAAAAGATCGCTGTCATTAAGTTTGGTAGAACAGCCCGGTGAAGTCTGTTCAGTGGGAAGGAGACTGATGATCGAGCAAGAAGGGGTATGAGTACGAGGATCAAAAATGGGGGGGAGTACCCGTATTTAAAACATGGAGGGGGGGGGGGAGAAAAAGCCTCCAAATGAATGCCCGTGAGTAAAATGAGACCCCCCCCCCCGAGGAAATGGTGGGCATTAAAAATCACCCGTAACGAATGGTGGTGGAAGGATGAAACAAAAAAGGGAAAGTCTGGGATAGAAAATGCCCAGAAGGAGAGATTAAAGAAAATTTGTAAACCACTTACTAAGGGAACGGGGGCAGTGTAATGGCGAGGTAGGACAAATAGTTGACAGGGAAAAATCATTTCGTGAAAAAGGCACTTTCATTAAAAGGTCCCATCTGGAAAGGATCCGAAAAATACATAAAATTATAGCCTGAGAAGGTTTTTAAAACGCCGGTGAAAAATTTTGGTTCTTGTAAGCAAGCACCACAGGGGAAAACTGGAAAGAACATCTGAAATACCCCGTTACCCCCGAGGCCCCGGAATTCCCCTTAAATAGGCTATGATTTGGGGATGAAAAAAATATCAGGGAAACTGTAGGTAAAGCACCTACGGACTAGAGGGGTTTGAAAAGTACCCCTGTGGTGGCATTTGGGAAAAGGTTCAAGTAGTGAAGGAACCCGGGAGCGTTGCGAAGAATGGGGTTTTTGAAGATGGGGGAGAGGGGGAGAAGGGAAAAGGGAAATGAATCAGGTCCATTGAAGGTTTAGTCCGCAATATATTCTGAAATGGCTTCAAGTGTTTCTGAATTCAAAAAAAATTTTGGGAGACCAGATTGGGGTAGGAGGAGGTTGATAAAGATTGGGACGTAATTGACTGTACCCAAAATAGAGGGGGGGGGAAAAAAGAAGGGATGGGGGGAAGTGTAGGGGGGGAAGAAAAGGCCAAAACCTGGGAGGTGGCAAAGAGGGGGAAAATTTGGGGGGACGGGGGGGGAAGGCTGTACGAGGGGGGGTGAATCTCCACACTTTAAATAGGCCAGAGAAGGGGGGGAACTGGACAGAGACTGGGGAAAGGGAAAGTGTGGGGTGGAAGAAGGGAAGAAGGGGCAAAGGGTTTTTTTCAATGTGGATTTTTTGCTTCTGAGTAGAGGGGCGATTTGGGATTAGGTGTTTAAAAATTTGTTGTATGGGGGGTTTTGAGGGAAAGGACGCGAAGATGTGGAACAGATGAGTTGTAGTGGGACGTAGGCCAAGGACAGAAAAGGATTTTGATCCATATGGCTATGGGGGGGTAACAACAGAGGGCGCAGAAATGGGGCCCCAAGAAGGGGGGGATGTTTGGAAACACGAGAAAAAAGAAACACGGGGGGATCTCCCCGGAGGGGGAGATGAGTAACGCCCTAGCAAAGGGGGACCCTTTTCCCCTTTGAGGCAAGGATTTCAGTTCATTTAAGTAGACCTGGGAACGGCGGGGGGTTTCGAAGGGTGAGCTTCATTACAATTAAGGCAAGATGGAGGTTTACTGCAAGATGTATTAAAAGGTCGTCGGCCCACGATGGGCATTCGGCCCCAGATCCAATATTTCGCTGGGTGACCAAACCCAGCAAATTTTTACATTGTTGCGGTGTGGTACGCCTTTCGAACTTTTAACCGAGTCCCGCAAAAATATAAAGGACGGGGGTTCTCGGTGTCAAAAGTTAAACGGCCCATTGCAAGGGTAAAGTCTCCGCCCCCCGGGGAGGGAAAGGGCATAAGTGTTACTTTGAGGGTTGGGGACCGGGGGTTCCAGCTGTTCAAAAATGCATTGCCAATGATGGAAATTTGTTGGAAGGGATGGGGCAGAATGCAGTCCCCCTGCAAGAATTTTGAGAAAGACGTTTTTCAAAAGTATAGGATGTACGATATTCGAAAGGAGAGAAAAGATATGAGCTTGGGTTTTTTTTTGGACAGTGAGATGCGCTACCCCTCTTGAGAGCGTGAAACGAAATATCTCTGCCCCCAGAGCAGGAGGGGGTTTTCCATACTATGGTAGAAAGGTAGGGAAAAGTTGGGCTTAAAAAAAGAATTTAGTCCCCTTTGTGGTCCGAAACTGAGCGGGGAGGGGTGCTTGACGTGTCGGGCTTTTCCCGGGAGAATGGGGAAAGGGAAGAAGGAGCTCATCAGGAGATTGACGTTGGCGTTTTGGAGTAGGACCGGAGTTGGTCCGGATAAATGGGCGGGCGATTCGAAAATTGCCCTACGTTGAGGGGAAAAAGCGGGGAAACATAGTCAAAAGGGGAGGGAGTTCAGACAAATCAAAAAGGGGTCAGTCGAAGCCCCGGGCCTAAACGGGGGAGGGGAAAAGCAGCCAAAAGGTTTCAGGGGCATAGGGAGTGTCCGAAAGTGGTCTAAACAAAGGGAGGGTCAGAATGGGGTGGGGAAACAAGAAGGGCCGGGGGTAGGGTTTCATGGCTAGGGGCCATGGTTAGGTTACCCTTTTCTTTTTGTTTTTAAGAAAAAAAAAAAGAAAAAAAAAGGGGGGGTGGGGAGGAAAGGGTTTCCGGAGGAATGAAAGGGGCCGGAAATCCCCCCGCACCCAAAAGGGGCCCCAAAACCGCTGAGGCAGTGCTGCATGGAATTTTCCCTACCCCCACCCCTTTTGCCAGTAAACCCGCAAACCGGGATGCAAACCCCACATTTGCCGGCTCCCCGGTGGACAAAAGAGGGGCGGCCGATATCCGCCACAAAGCAACCCCTTTGGCCACCACCCCCCGGGCCAAAGGTGGCTTCCAGAATACACCCGTGCCCAAAAGACACCCAAAGCACTCCGGGAACCGGGGGAAGGATTGGGGGCATCCCTAGGCAATCCCGATTCCACGGCAAATACGCCACCCGCAAGAACCTCAACGGAAAGGGATGGACCCGGTGTCCTTTCCCCTACCTGGGGAAATAGGGCGCCTGTGGGGGAAACCAAGGGCCCAAAAAAAGGAAGGGCAAAAGGGAGGGGGGAGGAGGAGGGGGAAAAGGAAAAGGGGAGGATGGGGGGGAGGGATAGGGGGGGGGGAGAATGGGGGGGGAATTAGGTTCGGTCTGAGGAAGAAGACCCCCACAGGGCAATTCCCCAACCAAAAGCCTCTTTACCACGCCCGGAGCCCCCTTGAAGGGACAAATGACTAACGTAGGGGGGAAAAGGCTAGAGGTAACCAAGAAGCTTGGGGGGGGGACAGTAGAAGGTATGTAAATCTATAAAGGTACAGATGGAAAAAAAAAAAAAAATGTCTGGGGAGGATAAGTGAATGAAGGGTTTATGGGGAATTATCAAAGGGTTTTTTTTGGGGGGGGGGGGGGGGGGGCTTCGGAGAAGTAGAGGGACAAAGGGCGTTGTTTCGAGAGGTCTTTTGACAAACTGCGAGAGAGAAGAGTCGAGAAAATTTAAAAGGGGAGAGGTGGGCTCTGGTCCAGGAGTCGAAGAGATACAGAGGTGACGAAGTTTTGACTACGGGGAGACTGCAAAGTTGGTCCCAAGTTGGATTTCAGTAACTCGAAAAGAAGAAATGGGATTAGTCGTCCGGAGGCCGACGAGTGCCAGGGTTTAAAGGAAAGCCTTGTTTGAGAACAGTTTCCCCCATTATTTAAGTAAACTTGCCATGCAAGAATGAGAAGGAGAATTCATTAAATTAAGGAAAGGGTGCTAAGATTATTGGTATGGCGTCGGTACCCGATGGGCATTACCATGGGCCCCAATATTGTTCTAAATGGTCAAAAAAAACCAGCATTTCTTAAATGTAGGTTACCTTCCAGACTTTAAAAGGGTCCCCCGATATAAAAAGAGGGGGAAACTTCGGGAGCAAAATTAAGGTCATTAAAGGTGTTTTCCCCCCCACGTGAGGTAGGACATTACATGTTTACTTTGAGTTTTTGGGACTTCAGAGTGCAAGCTGTTCCAGAATGTCACCATGTCTGGAAATTACACTGAACTGTACAAGGTAGAATGACAGTACCACAAAACCAGAGAATGGTTTGTGAATTGTTACAGGAATATTAGAGTATGGTGGCAAGATCAGGAGCCGCTTCTACTGTGACTATGCATGCACCGCTCGTGAGAGCATGAAATGAAATATCTCTACCAACATGGCATGGGAACTCCTTGCTGATACTATGATCTGAAAGAAAGTATGTCAGTTGTAGTTACAAAGAAGTCCATTGTCTACTTGGAAAGTCTGCAAGGGAGGAATGTGTTGTGCCGGTCTTTTCTGGGCAGAGTGAGAAGTAATCGTGGTAGTACCATCAGTTAATGGTATTGGTCGTTTGTATGAGGTATGTATCAAAGGAGTTGGGCGTAACCTCTGTACGTGGAGTGGGTGAAGAAATGGCACCAGCAGAAAGTACAGGGGTATTAGAAGGGGATCCGAAGAGTGGTCAAATGAGATGCAGTAGCAGAAACATTCCCGGGAGGATCAGGTTACGTTACCGCTTTAGGAGAGAAAAAATAAGGTGGGGGAGGGGACGCGAGGGAGAGCTCCTAGGAGGAATGAAAAGGCCGTAAATCCCCCTCTGCGCTTGGAAAGACCCCAGCACCACTAGTAGTGCAGATGCAACATGGAACCTGTACCATACCCTACCCTTCATGCCAGTAAACCAGCAGTCCGGGATAGCAACCTTGCCTCTACCGATCCATTTCTGTGGACACTAGGGTGGCCGGATACCTGCCATAAAGCGTACCTCCTTCGGCCACCACCTACCGGAATCCGAAAGGTAGCCTCCAGAGATGCAACTATCACTAAATGGAATGTGATGGACCACAGTACTCTTCCCCCCTACTCAGGAACTTGTGTGCCTGAGGAGAGAACCCCAGATGCTGAAAACAGGAAGGGGGGATGGAGAGGGGTAGAGGAAAGAGGGGATGGGATAGGTTAGAGGGGATTGGGGGTAATTTGGTTCGGTCTGAGGAAGACCGAAAGGTCCAATTCCCTATACCAATAGCCTCTTTACTGCGACAAGGAGCATCCCTGAAAGTGGCCAGGAGTGTTAAAACTAGCCATGGGTTCAAACCCCACCCATACCGTGGTAGGTCATGTATAAATATACAGAATGTAGAAGGCTTTAGTCTCGAGGACCATACATTACACCCCATCCTCCCCGTACTTACGAGGTCCCTCAGCATAGCAGGTACTGGTGTGCATGAAACCCCACTACCCTCTTCATGCTAATGAACCAGCAATCCAGCATACACATCTTAAGGATACCCAGAACTAACCTCCAGAACTAATGGTCAGCACTTATTCCACGGCAAACAGCCACCGAGTCTCATCCTAATGGGATGGACAGATTCCCTTTCCCTCAACCTAGTAGGTATGATTTCAGAGGGAAAATACCTAAAGACCGAATGAATTAGAAAGGAGGGGAAGATTATGTACAATTAGATTTGGTCCAAAGAAGTTGACGAAAACTGTAAAATTCCTTAGATAGTTCGCCCCTTCACCACAAAGGTGAACCCCCCTTCCACACCACGCTTTTGAAGACTGTTTTGATCTTCAGTATCGCCTAATTCTGTTACCCCCAAAATGCTACAAGTCAGTCCTAGAGGGCTATTACTAAATTTATCAAAATATTTTACTCGAGGGATCTATTAATAGAATTATATTAATAAAATTTATTACCACACGCTTTTACATCTTCAACACTGCACTACAACTAAGTGAAAGACTTTACAAGTTTCAGTTTACAATCTTCGCAATAACCTGCATCTTATCTAGAGCAGAAGTGAACGTGTCAAATGCAGCAGCAACGTGTTGTTCCAGGCTGCCTTCACCCTGGCGTCGCTGCCGCCTTAATTCCCGATCCCCAAACGCCGTGTCAAAGAACCTTATCACAGGTTTCCTGGTTGGGTCAAAGAGCGAGACGAACAGTAGCAACCCACCCAGGAAGAAACCAACCACACTGAAACAGGAAAGACAAGTTTTTATATCTCATAATAAGACAGAAAATGGGTTGAAACGACCTTACACAATTTATATTACTTAAGCTTTCTTTTTATTAAAGGGGCTAGGTTTCTTAAAAGCGAGGTTTATGTTGGTGGAAATAAATAGTATAAAATACAGACACTATGAAAATATAAACAAATGCAGTATAATGTGATTGACATTTCGCCCACACAATGGGCTTTTTCAAGTCACAAACAGATCTACCTGGGGTGGAAGATACGAGAGTATAGTCATGTTCAGAATGCTGGGTCAGGTGGAGAATGTTGCACGTGATCTACTGAGTGGGGTTATAGATTAAAATCTCGGGTAGCTTGGAAGAGATTGGATAAGTATGAGTAGACCTGCAGTGTTCCTCCATTCCTATGTTCTTACGTGGGATAGCGATGAAGGAGTTTCTTGGCCAGTGGTTCAGCTATGTTATAGAAGCCGTTCTGGTTGAAGTTGTTGGATATAGAGAAGCGATAATTCCAGGATTCTTTGGTATTGAGTTGTCTTCTGTGGCGATAAGTCTAATTTCTGTAGTCGATTAAAATGGTTGTGTGAATTACGGTGTTGTACACAGGCATTCCTTGGATCGTCAGACCTGCTTGCGTATTGGCGTTTGAAATAAGTGTTTGGAGGTCTCTTGATGTTTTGCTCATGTATACTTTGCTACATTCATTACAAGGGATTATGTATACCCCTGCAGAGGATGGAAGCTTGTCCTGTGTATTACTGGTAATGTCATTGATGGTCGTGGAAGTAGATACTTGGAATGAGGTACTGGAAAATATGTTCGAAACTTTTTTGGCAATGGAGTTGGTGGGGAGGACTATCTCTTCTCGGCAGTCTTTTCTCTGGGTGTGTTGATGTTTAATGTGTCGTCTGCAGTCTGATGAAGTGACGAGGATAGTGAAGTTTGGAAAATACTTTTTCAATTACAGGAACTCATTGCTGCAGATTCTGAGTGCACGCAGGAAAGCCTATAATTACACCACGTTTAGTTTTGGTGTCATGGTGAGAGTAGAAGTGGAGAAGATAGTTTTGGTTTGTGGGTTTTCGATAGACTAAATCGAAGTTCATGGTCAACTTTGCACAGAACATCGAGGAAAGGAAGAGTGTTGTCGACTTTCAAGTGTGAACTGGACCGAGGGCTCGACCTGGTTGACCTTGTCTTGGAGAGCTTGAACGTTGAAGCGTCTGGGAATTATGACAAGACTGTCAACATAACGGAGCCAGGTGACAGACTATGGAATAAAGGTGGAAAAAAAAACGCTGTTTCCAGACGTTCCATGTATAGGTTCGCTAGTCCGGCACCGAGTAGCAAAACCATGGGTAGTCCAAAAGTTTGCTGAAAGAGGAGATTTTCGAAAGAACACGTACAGCAAACAGTTCAACAAGGTCGATGAAATCGCTGGCTGGAATAGGAAGATCAAGTGAATCGTCAATTTTCTTGCGCAAGAGATCGATGGCTTGTGTAGTAGGTACTGTGGTGAATAGGTAAGTTACGTCAAGACTGGAAAGTTTCTTTTTCCTGATGTTGCGAATGAGATTGAGATTACCCGAGTGTGAGATGTGCTGGACTGATGGTGCCCAAGAGTTTAGAGAGGTGTTTTGCGAGAATTCCCGAGTTGGTGGGGAGCACTACCTATTCCCGAAGATATGGGCTTCAATGGGATAACAGGCTTGAGAGTTTTTGGGCAGGCCGTACATTCAGGCAGATCTGGGGTTGCTGGGTATGGTGCGCACAAGTTTCTTCCCTTGTTCTGAGCCCCCTCAGAATGCGGAGAATCCTCTGAAAAAAATGTTTCAGTAAGGTTGTCCACTTTGTTAGTGGAGAGGTTTGTAGGTATCAAGGTCATCAAGTCTACCGAGCATTTTGTTCCTGTAATAGTCAATGTTCATGATAACGCCACTTCCATCAGCGGTGGTAACCCTGATGGTCGTGTCTTCTGCAGTGATGTAACGTCGAGGTATGACTGGGGAGCTGCATGTTGAGATAGCCGCTGATTATTATTATAATCAAAAAGAAGCGCTAAGCCACAAGGGCTATACAGCGGGATGGCCGCTGAGATGCCTTGAAGATAGCCTTTTAGGAAGTGAGTCATTGTGTTTAGTTTTTGGCGATGAAACTGAAGTTTTTTTTGGTTTCGTAATTCCTGTTGCGAATTTGAGGGCTAAGCTGAGGGCTTCAGTTTGTGGTTGACAGTGGAAGAGATGAAAGATAGTGATTAATTTCAGGTCTTTCTAAACTTTTCCAACGACTTATCGCAGAGAGTGGAGTTTCCTAACAAGTCTGATCTGTTGAACATTCGCTGTGGTAACTGCTTCGAATGATTTCGGCTGTGCGTCTGTTTATGCTGCCACAGTGCTGTGCCCAGTGTTCTGGCTTTGAGAAAAGCTTTCATTGTAGCATTGTTCAAGTCACCTGCACACTCTTCAAGGTAGGTCGGAGCTGTAGCGGTGAAAGGAGGTTTAATGTTGGCAATTTGAGGAGTAGATCTTGGCAAGACTTTCTTTGATGCAGTCCCAAAGAAAATTATGTCTGTTGCGGAATAAGCTTTTAGAAGAAGGTCCAGGTATTCTGTGTGAAGGATCCATTTCTACTGCAGTGTTTGACACGATGGAAGGTCTACTTGTATTCTTATCCAATCTCTCTTCCAAGCTATCCAAGATTTTAGACTAGGCCCACTCTGTAAATCATTCTCAACCTGACTATAAATACTCTCGTACCTTCCACCCAGGTAGATCTGTTTGTGACTTTAAAAAGCCCACTGTGTGGGCGAAACCGTTGTCAATAAAGGATCATATTATACTGCAAGTGTGTTTATTTTTCAGGTTTATGTTTATACGAGATCAGGGGATGGTATCCCAAGGTGACATCATTGCACAAAGAAAGAGTCAGTTCGAGTTTATAAAACTAATCCATTAACGGATTCATTTTAATCAAAAGAGGAATTCAAAACCTATTACACGGAACCTGATATTGCAGTCTCAATACAGTTAAAATCACCCATATAGCCTAAAAATTTTTGACATTATCTAAAGTTTAAATACACAGTAATTTTAGACCATTACCAAAAGACCTCTGCTCAAGAATGACTACTTGCTAAGTATACAAGTTATAAGCACTTAATATTTAAATCAATTAGAAATTTGGTCTACACTGCCCAAAATCTCTAACCATCCTTAAAGATACATCAGCCTTTAAAACTAAGCCAATCATACTTCACATCTCAAAAAGTATGCAAATAAATAACTTTCGGTTTAAAGTAAAAACCCCAAAAAGATATGAACCTTTTCATAAGATAAAATAGTGTAAATAAATTTAATTTTCATTCAGGGAGTCGTGAATTTTATTGTTTTAAAATTTAAAAAAAAAAAATGGTACATTTAAAAATTTCTACACGCCTTTCCCCACTACGCGGGGTTTAAAAACAAAAAAGCCCATTTTCCAGTACATCCCAAAAACTTTCTTTTAATGTTCTTTTTGTAAAAATTACTTTGGGGAAAAAAAATTTTTAAACTTGTTGAAAGGGCTTTTAAAGATACCAAAAAAAGTCAGGGTTTAAATATTTAAAAGAAAAGGGGCATCAGAGAGTTCAAGGACTGAACATTCGCCCCAAAAAAAAAGGGGGGGGAAAAAAAAAGGGAAAAAAAAAAGGGGGGGGAAAAAAAAAAGGGAAAAAAAAGGGAAAAAAAATTTTTTGGGAAAAAAATTTTCCCCCCCCAACCCCCCCCCCCCCCCCCCCCCCCCCCCGGGGCCCCCCCCCCCCCCCAAAAATTTTTCCCCCCCCCCAAAAAAAAACCCCCCCCCCCCAATTTTTGGCCCCCCCCCCCGGGGGGGGGGGGGGGGGGGTTTCCCCCCCAAACCCCCCCCCCCCCCCAAACCCGGGGCCCCCCCCCCCCGTCCCCCCCCCCCCCCCCCCCCCCCCCCCGGGGGGGGGGCCCCCCCTTTTTTTTCCCCCCCCCCCCCCCCCCAAAACCCCCCCGGGGCCCCCCCCCCCCCCCACCCCCCCCCTTTTTTTAAAAAAAAAAAAGGGGGGGCCCCCCCCCCCCCCCCCCCCCTTTACCCCCCCCCCAAAACCCCCCCCCCCCCAAAAAAACCCCCCCCCCCAACCCCCCCGGGGGGGGGCCCCCCCCCCCCCCCCCCCCCCTTAAAACCCGGCCCCCCCCCCCCCCCCCCCCCCACCCCCTTTTTCCCCCCTTTTTTGGGCCCCCCCCCGGGGGGGGCCCCCCCCCCCCCCCCCCCCCAAAAAAAAAAGGCCCTTTTCCCCCCCCCCCCCCCCCCCCCCTTTTTTTCCCCCCCCCCCCGGGGGCCCCCCCCCCCCCAAAAAGGGGGCCCCCCCCCCCCCCCCCCCCCCCCCGGTTCCCCCGGTCCCCCCCCCCCCCCCCCCCCCCCCCCCCCCCCCCCCCCCCCCCCCCCCCCCCCCCCCCCCCCCCCCCCCCCCCCCCCAAAGTTAGAGGTGAATGCAGTCTAAGTAAACTATTCCCTCCCCTAACTTCCTTTCCCATTCCCCCCCCCCCCCCCCGACACAAAGGTTCAGCTGGTTATGGCAAGTTACTTTCGTGGAGGTATATGAGAGGTTTCCCTATCAGGGACACGGGATCTAAACGGGAACAGTTGAGCAATTTTGTTAAAGTAATTTTCTCATTTTAGCACCAGAAAATTTAAAACTCAGAAGTGGTCCAGTGGGAAATACGGCTCAGCATTCTGGAGAGGCTAATAGGCGAGTCAGCACTGCACAGTCTACTGCAATTCTTCACCTTAAAGTGAAGACCAAATATCAGATGGGAGAAGAGGCCAGATCATTAGTATCAAGTAGAAAAGCAGTGCTAAGGACATCCCAAGGAATATCAGCTTTGACGGAAGTCCGCGGATAGCAAATTATTAACCCGAAAACAGAAAAAAGTCTGATGCAGTTAAGGAAAAGTGGAAGATTGTCTTGGAGGCCTAAGGAAATGAGCTTAGGCCAAGATGTATCACAGTGTCATGCGCCTTTTGAAAAATCAAAAGACATTGTTAACAGTGGTTACTAGCAAAGCATTACGAACATAAGTATCCAAGCGCGAGAAAGGGGTCGATAGAGGAGACCTTATGAAAAGCCAAATGTACTATAGGAGACATGAGTTTACAAATTACCACACCAAAACTTCTATTTACTAGAAGATTCATCTACTTTAAAATTGCACTGGTAAGATCTATGACACGACAGTGACAGGTATCAAGGCCTAAAGTATCAAGGCCTAAAGTATCAAGGCCTAAAGTATCAAGGCCTAAAGTACCCTGTTTACGAAAAGGTAGAACTAAAATTTTTCCAACAGCTGAGGAAGAATGCCTAGAGACCAAGTATGACGAAGTTGTAAGAGGACTGCGAGGGCTGACTGATGCAAATGCTGAAGCATACGAATATGAATGCCATCAGGACCATTTTCCAACGATCGGCAAACGTAAAGCATTGTCTACTTCTAGAAGTGCAATAGGCACACGAGAATTATCTGCAAGCCGAGGCAGTAACAGACTGGGAGATTGAAGAGAAACGAGGGGCATAAATGGAAAAGGCTTCCAATTTATGTAGCATTTTCAAAAGGGGGTTGCATTGCTGACACCAGCAACCCCAAGAATAGAAGCAGGGTCTGAAGAGTACTTGCCATTATTTCCATATTTTTTCCCCACACTGCACTCGCACAGGAAGCCAAAGTGACTAGAAAATCCCGCCAACAGGCTAGTTTAGCTTTTCCAATGGCATGTCGGGCGGCTAACACCGAGGACGAAAATAGTCTAAATATCTCAGGCAGTTTAGGGAAAAAGAAGGTTAGCCACTAAGTAGTTGGACTAGTAAATGGCCCAAGTCACCAGGTCAAACAACCAACATGGGTACGAGGTCGAGAATTACATTTGATAAGTAGATCAGGGTCTGTGCTTCCTGTAGATCATGAGCACAGACTAGATAAAGTAGGGTACAGTTGAGAAGCAGATTGACAGATCTATGCAAGTGATTGAGAGGGTCGATTAGAATTAGAATCATAGGGGAGCGCTAAACCTGTAGGATTATACAGCGCAATGTGGGGGGGGGGTTGGAAGGTATTCAGGCTAAATTCAGGGAACCTGGGCACAGATTCAATTCCCTAGATCAAGAAACCCTCGCCAGTATCAAGGAACCTCCTAGAGGGGTTGTGAGGGTCGAAATTAGTGGGAATACCTGTATTTAAAACTGAGGGAGAGAGAAGCAACAAAACTGAGCGCCACTAGACTGTATACAAACTTGTCAAAGTATATGCAGGCAGCAGAGTAATTCAGCGAAGTATGGAAAAAAAAGCACTGTAGAATGACATACTGTGATAATCAAGAAGTGCACTTTCAATGAAAGTCCCACTGGGAATGGATCCAACGACTGTAAATAAGATTTAGCCAGAGACAGGTACAAAAAGGAGCACAATTTAGATTCTTGCCAATAGGTATGGATATAAAAACCTGGGAAAACACCTGAAGGCTTTGCCTATTACCCCGAGGCCTCTAATATTCCACTGTAAATAAGCCCTGATCTAAGAGCGCAAGAGCAACATTTTAAGAGTTGTCTACAGACCAGGGAGAGTGTCAGGCCACCATGTAGAGGAACTAGGAACTAGCAGAGTGAAGTATTGGGATGACGAAGGTGGTGTGAACTAAGTCGTGGAAGGTGAGAAAGATGTCAGAGGTGGACTGCTGTCCATCATAGGCGTCGTCTCCTTGATAAATGCCGAGATGGCTTCAATAGTTTAGATGAGAAGTCAAGAGAGATTGGCGATAGAGGAGATGTAGTTTGGTGTGAAGAATGGAGTGGTAGGCAGAAATTTTCAGAGAGGCAGGCGAGTGCGCGAATGTACTGAGGAGCATTCAGAGGCATTTCGATGTTAATGTAGAGAGACTGAGACAGGGAGAGAATAAGTTTGGGAATGTCCATGTTTGGGGGATGGAGGTCGTTTTGGACGTAAATGACAAGGTAGACTTCGGGAGAAGGAATATGTGGTGTTCATTTAGATTGGAGGGGGCGTATGGACGTCAAAACATGCGAGTAGGAAGATGAAGTTAGGGACAGCGAGACTTTGGTTGGACGGTAAAAGGTGGGACAGTTGACTGCGCAAGTATGGGACAGGAAATTGTGAAAGCAGGCGCCACATTGGTCTGGGGTCGTCTGGAATAAGATCCGTGGAAGTCTCCTCTAGAGGTGGAGATGGGAAACTTCCATTAGTGCAAGAGAAGCCCTCTCTTTAGGACAAGGAGGGTGGTTTCAGGATGGAATGCCATAGACGCAACACAGCGCAAGGCCCTCAACGGAATGGGACGGACAACACCATTTCCCCAACCTTGGAGCTAAAATTCCTGAAGAGAAGGAACCCCAAAGGCTCAAAGCAGGAAAGAAGGAGGAATATGAGAATGGAGGGATGGGGGAAGGGAAGGATAAGTGATGTAATAATAGTCGGAGGAAAAAACATTCCTCAGACCAAAAGTTTAAGTCAGAATTAGGAGTCCCTGCTTAAAGGGTTTAATAGAAAATGCGTTATTTAAAAGAAAATGAAATTATGAAACTCGTGAAGGAGAACCTCGCATTTGAGGAAGCTCACCAGTATTTATAGTAGACTAATCGAGGCTTTTCTAGTTATGGCAGGAAAACTAAATACAATTTTTATAGTTCATGGGTACATTTTTATCTTACAGACAAATTCAAATTTAGAAGATGCATCAGTCTTCAATATTGTAGTCTAAAAAAATACGTAAAGATATTAAGAATGATTTGGAAAAATGCGTAACTTGAAAATGTTTTAAAATTACCCATTTTTTTGGGTGACTCTGGACAAAAAAAATTTTAAAGCTGCTTTTTTACAGGAAACAATTTCCTAAATTGATCTTTTAGATCTGTTTTTCCTGATAATGCAAGGGGCTTTAACTTGAGGGACCCAAATTTTAAAAAATTTGGCAAGTGATCGAACTAGGTTTACTTTGATTTACAAAAAAATCTAAAAAAAACCGGGGAAAAAAAAATCTGACGCCCCCTAAGGCCCGCCTCAGATATGCCTAGAGGAAAAATTTTGCAGTTTTTCAAATCTTTCATGGGGGGAAAAAATCGGGCTTTGATACGAGGTGAGATATTTTCTGGGAAAAATATTTTGCCTGTACGGGAAACTTTTCCAACGGTGTTTGTTTTTTTTTTTCCGGGCCCAAAGGGGAAAGTCTGTCCTGGCCTCCTTCCCCTCATCTTAAAGGGGCACATCTCAGTACCGGGCCTCGTGCAGGTCGTCCCCAGCAGAAAAAAGCCCCCAAACCCTAAAAAGGGGAATCAAGATTGAAAAACAAACATTGTCCGCTGTTGCTTTTAAATTAGGCTGGGTAACCTCATGAAAAAGCCGGCGACTGGCTTATTAACACTCATGGCGAAAAAAGCAACAGGGAAGTCCCTTGGCAAATCATAGCAGGGAATAAAAATTTGGAAAAAAACCTTAAAGAAAAACCCCTTTCCCAAAGTGTTCCCTTTAAAGGGACTTTTGGGGGACTACATTTGCCTACGTGTATTTCCCCGGGGTGTTAAATGTGCATCATTTTAAAAAGTATTTAACTTCATCACTTAAAAATTATCGAAAATTTAATCCCACCACTGAAAAATAAAAAAAAAAAACCAATACTTTGTATTTAAATTTAAAAATTTAATCAGCGTCAAAAAAAAGGGCTTTAAAATTAAATTAGTGTTTTAAAGGGGACTAAAGGTTTCCCCAAAAGTTCCTGGGGAAATGTTAAAACCCGGGACAAAAATGGAAGGTAAAAGCCCGGGAATTTTTAAAATTGTTTTTAAAAACTGAACAATTTAAATTTTTTCCCCAAAGCATTTTGGGTCAGGGGCACTTTTTTTCCCCCCCCATTTCGTGGGGTTAAAATTTCCCATTTTAGCAGTTTCATGGGAAAAAAAAAAAAATGTAGCCCAAAGTGCAGTCGAAGCAAAAAAAAATTGCAGAAGTTTTTGGGAAAAAAATCAGCAAAAGGGAAAAAATTTCCCGATTTTCCCGAGTGAAACTTTGGGAAAAAGAGAACTGGGTCCCCCCTTTAAAAAGGGGGTTTTGGGGGGCTGATTAAAATTTTTTGAAATTTAGTCTTAAAAAAATTAACGGGAGGCAGAAGTTGGGTTTAAAAAAACCCCTTACAAAGGATTATACAGGATGTGGGAGGGGGATTGGGGGGAGGGGGAAAAGAAAATTTCAGGCCTCGTTGGGGAACTGGAGCACAGATCCAATTTCCTAGATAAAAGACCCCCTCCCCAAAGGAAATAAAAGGGGGTTTTAAAAAACGGGGAAAAAAAAAATTGAATTTTCTTGGGTTTACCGGCCTTTTCCCAGAGTTGTGGAAACACTGGGGGTCACGCTGAAATTTTCGTCCGGGACCTCAGTTTTATTTAGCTCCGCTACGGGTTGTGCTAAACTTTCAAATTTTTTTAGGATCGAACTGTTAATAAAGGGCTCGCATTAGCCCAAAAGCAAAAAGTTACCTGAAAGATTGGGTCATGGAAATACACCTTTAACAAAATCATTCCCTTAAAAAAACCTAGAGGGGTTAATAGTGATAATTGCTATTAGCCTTTTAAAGGAAGAACCAAACTGAGCTCTCCCCGTCATCCACCCCATCTCGGGACCCGAAGTTCATTCAGGTACAAAAAAAAACAGTTATAGTTTTATCATACATAGCAGCCAGGGGAAAGAGAATTTGGGAAAACCCCAAAAAAGTCAGTGACTTTTCCCGAGGAGTTAATAAGTTCACTTCCCACCTGGTATACCACTTACATCATTGCATTACCTGTCCCCCGGTATCAAATTCAATTGGGACAGTCTGCTCTTTGTATCTTTCCTTCTCTACCTTTATTCCTGAAAAAATATTTTTTTTTTCCCTTCCTTACCAGCACCTCTCTTAATTAGTATTAAGACCCACGTAGTATCTCTTGGGGGGGGTCATGACTCTGGGTTTCAGCACAGGCTCTCACTTTAAAATTCGTCGTACCTTAGGGGGGAGAAGCCGGAAGCATGATCAAAGACATGCGGGGTTGATGTATTAAAGGGGTCGGGCAAAACCCTTTTGTCCAGGAGTAGGCGACGAAATTTTTCCAGCAAAAAGGTCCGGGGCTTTTAAAAGTCGCCAAAATTAGTCAGATAATGAGGGGGGCCCTTTAAGGGAGGGAGCTAAAACAAAAAAGTGCCCCGGATAAGTTTCAGGGATCTAGGACCCCAATGGTTAGGCATTTTTTTCCAAAAAAAAAAGAGGGAGGGGGGGGGGACGTGGGGGATACCCTCCGAAGAGGAAAAAAAGGGGGACGAAAATTTTCCACTGGGTTTGCCTCAGGGGGAACCTTAATGCAGCCAATAGTGCAGTTTACGGTTTGGGAAACCAGTAGCATCCCCTTCCTTTATGCCAGTAAACCAGCAACCCCAGGGATACCCAACCCTAACTTTTACCGAGGCCCCTAGGGGGGAAAAAGGGGGGGAAACGGATCCCCACCACAAGAAGACCTTTACCCATCACCTCTCATGATTCACGGGCCCAATCTCCAGAGATACACCATCACCCAAAAAGATTTGGCTACCCCTGGGAGACGGGAGGGGGACTGGGATTCTCAGATCCAGATTTTCACGGCAAATACCCCAAAAGAAAACTGAATGGGTTGGCCCAACGTTTCCCCCTTTCCCCCAAACTTACAAAACTAAAATGCCAAAGGGGCAAAGATAAAAAAGGGCTGAAACGGGAAATTGGGGGGAGGGGGAGGGGTGGGGTTGGATCAGAAAAAAAGGTTATTTAGGTTCGGTCAAACGAAAACAAAGTTTGTTTCCTAGCCAAAAGTCTTCACTGCCCCAAGGGGACCCCCAATTGTAGAGGGGGCTCGTAGATGGCGGGTTCCCAAGTAGGGTAACTATACGAACTAAATTTGTTTTTTTCCCTTATTTTTTTAAAAATTCTCCGGGAATATTTGTTTTAATCTTCATTTTCATACGAATTTTTCCAGTCGGGCTGACTTTTCCAAAGCAACTTTTATAAAACCCCCTCCCATGAGGAGCTGAAAAATTTAATTTCAAAATTAAGTATAAAATTTGTGAAAAAAACAACCCACTTTTCCCTCTCGTATGCACACTAATTCCTTTATCCCCGATTTTTGGCATTTTGCTTAAATAACGATTTTACGCAGGGGTGGGAACCTTTATTTTGGAGGGAAAGCATTAATGGTAGCCGAAAACCCAAAATTTTCACATTCAAAAAACTCAGATATTTGCTACTAAATGTTTTGAAAAAAAGTTTTAAACCTTACAAAAAATTTACTTTTTCAAAAGGGCCCGGCAAGTTCCCCCCCCCCTGCCCTGGGAGCAAAGTTCTAGGCTAAAAGTGTTAAAGTAGAGCACCCCCCCAATCCTTTATAAACCACTTTCATAATATTAAGCCTCCTATCTTCCCTACACAAGGCTTGTTTCTCAGACTTCACCATTTTCCCAACAGAAACCCTTTCTCATCATCAGATTATTCGTTTTTACCCTTTCAAAAACCCGCAATTTTCACTACAGTTATAATCTTCTAAGCCCTTTACAAATTTAACATAAAAGTTGTGGAGAGGGGGGGGGGGAGACAGGTACTTTTTCAGGAAAGAGGAATTTTCCCAGTGGGGGGCAAAAACTTTAATACCCTGAACTATACACAAGTTTTTTCCCAAACATTACCCACTATTTTTTCAAACTTTTTCAATAAGCTGTTATGCCCCTCCCGAACTCCCCCCAACCCCGTGATAACTCCCCAAGATGAAAAAAAAGTACAGCTGCCGGGCACTAATGAATGTACATTTTACAAAACGTTCAACAATGTTTTTTTTGGGCCACCATAATCCCCCCCTTCCCCCCATTTATGGGCGGGTAACACCGTTAAAAATTTTCTCCAAAAATACCAAAGGAATAATGCCCCCCCCCCTTTCGGGGTTTTATTTTTTTTTTAAATTTACCTCCACAAAAGGGCTAAGACCGGAAATTTCTAAAAAGAATTAATTTTATTTTTTAGCCCTCCCCCTTTTAGCCTTTCTGGCGCAGTCGACAATTTTCCCCCACATGTCCAATCCACTTTAAAATCACCCCCCTTTTTCCCACTTAGGAGGGTTTTTTAAAAACAGTCTTTTGACTCCCCCCAAAAGCTTTTTCCCCCAAAGTTTTTTTAGATGACTACGAAAAACATGTGCTACAAAGATCTATAGTTCTGTACACCTTGGGAAAAAAGCCTCTAACCATTTTTCGCTTGTTTCCCGAA
This sequence comes from Cherax quadricarinatus, assembly GCF_026875155.1. Lineage (NCBI taxonomy): Eukaryota > Metazoa > Arthropoda > Malacostraca > Decapoda > Parastacidae > Cherax > Cherax quadricarinatus. The sequence goes on from NC_069473.1 coordinate 2,006,101, forward strand.
GAAAAAACTAACGCCATTTACTCGCCAGGGGCCCTTTTTCCCTTTTGGGTTAAAAAACCGGTCCCTTTAAATTCCTTTGTAAAGTGTTTTTGGGACCCTCACTCCCCCCCCCAAGGCTGTGGCAGTCTCTCCCCGGCTTCATATCAGGTGGTTTTGAGCTTCTTTTAAGCAGATCGGGACTGTTTTTTTTTTTTTTTCCTGGTACCAGTGTCTTAAAACCTCTAATTTTTAAACCCTGAGCCGCAGGGCCATCCTTAGCCACTAAAACCCCCTTTCCTCTGGGGAAAAAAAAAAAAAAGTAAGCACTCCCCAACGTATCTAAAGGGTTTCGCCGGTGATTTACCCAAATCTGCCGAGGGTCCAGGTAAAAAACCCCTGGACATTAACATTATCCAGAAACATCCAGTCCCGCACCTCCAATTGAAGTACACAAAAAATTCCCCTTTCAAACAAGGGGGGGTTTACGCCCGGACCCCCCCCCCCCTCTGGGCTTCCCTTCTCAATCTAGGGGGGCCCTTCCTAAAAATTGGGGGGAAATACTTCCATGCCTTTGTTATCAGTGGTGCTGCCAGGGCTCTGACTGCTGCACCTACTGCGAGAGCACAAAAGTTTCATGTGAAACAATCCTGTAGGAAAGCTGAAAACCAAATTCTGGCAAGATTCCCAGGGGGAAATTTTAAAGGGGAACCGCTCGTCACCCAGTAACTGGTTGAAATTACAGACAAGTTGAAAAGACTTGTGCAAAATGGGAATCGCTGAGGAAACGTTACGCCACACAGTGGCTTTTTTCAGTCCAATACAAAGCAGAAAGGTGAAAGGAGGCAAAAGGAATGATTACCTCAAATACTATCTTAACCTTTCTGTTTTGGGCCTTGACTGATTAACCCCACTGGTTTGGCGATAATTTGCCCTCAAAGACTTATTTTTTCCCACAAGTGTCAATCTTCAATTTGGGTTTTTTAAAAACCCAAGTATCACAAAAAACATTTAAATTTTACTGAAGATTTGTGGTTATTTTTCCACCATCCAAGAACTCAAAAACCCTTTTTCCTTTTATATCTTTTCGATACGTCCAACGGCACACAAATACCCTTTGACTACCATGCAATATTGAAAACTTGAAAACCACCGCGTTTTTACACTTCAGCGAGTTTCGAAACCACGGAAGTTTAAATTTCCCAAGGGAATACAAAGACCAAGCAGTTTGGGGGTTAAAAACTGGGCGTCTGAGTTTTCTTAATTACCTAATTCTGCTTTAAGAATTTCTCCAGATAGTTTTGCTCAAAAGGGGGGAAAAAGGGAAAAGTAAAATTGGAAGGAAACTTTCTAGTGAATATAAAATGCATAATACTTATAAGTAAAATTTTAACCAGCACCAAAAAATTAATTTAATGTCTTTTAAATGTCGGAACCAGGAATTTATAAAGAAATAAAAAGGGCTTAAAAGGTGGATAAATTGGGACAGGGCCCAAACACTTTGGTTCTAATGGGGGAAAAAATTTCCCCTACAGTGGCTTCATCAGCCTACAAAGGAAATGGTAAAGAACAGGAGGGGGTTACGGAATTCAGCCCCCTTCACCCTTTGGGGACGATTATTCAAAAATGAGGGAAAGATTAAAATCAACCCCAATCTGAGGGACTGATTACCTCAAAACCTGTTCCCCCAATTCCCCTTTCTTTATGGACTGATAAAAGCCACTGGGGCGGGCGTTCATTAAAGATCCCCAAGTGTTGCACATGCGTTTTAATTTATAAAACCTTTTTGTTCCCGAACCAGTCATGGGGGTTACGGGTTTGGTTTGGGTTGATATGTACAGCCCGAATGTCGTTAAAGAATCAGACTTCTTGCTGTAATGTAAAAACCTTTGAAAACCATCAGTAATTTTAAAACAGGAAAATGCCAAAAGGTTTACCCTGTGGGTATACCCCCAGAAGTTAGTGCGTTCGTTTCATGCTTGGGCTTTCTCCCTGGTAATTTTAGGGAAATGAACCTGGGCATCAACTGAGCTATGAATGGAAAAAAGTCACTGTCGGGATTTTTTGGGTTATCCTGGGTTCTCTACAATATGCTGCTATTTTATGTTAATTCTAGTAACTGTATTGTGATACCTGAAAAAAAATTTACTTGCTTGTTTATTACAAATTTTCCTGTGCCATGCATGGAGACGGGGCTAATCTCCCCCTGGATCTTTGGGGACTACAGGGTATAGATTATTTTGGGGTTTGGGTGAAAATTGGAAATTTAAAATGGGAAAAAAAACTAAGCTATTAAAAAAAAAAAATTGCAATGCTGTGCCGTGACCCAAAAGGAAATTTTTTGAAAAGGCGTGCACCCCATCACAGGCTTTTACCTCCCTCGTTTTGTGATAGCCCAGTACAGCTAGAACCCTGGAAAACTATCAAATCAGGGGTTGGTTTATGGTAGTTATCGCTTTTGGGGAGGGTTCCTCTCCCTACACCTTTTAAACAAAGTTTAAACCAAAGACGTCTAAAGCAGGGGGGGCCCAAGCTGATCTAATTGCAGTATGGACCACCCCCCAAAAAGGGGGCCCCAAATTAAATGCCAAAAGAAACGGGTTCAACGCGCAAAGAACCTTTCTTCTTTCCCCTAGCAAGGACCCCAGCATCACCCCGTGTTTACCGGAAAAAAAATTTAGCGCTTACGCAGCCCAAACGGCAAAAATTCGGGTGCTCACCAAAAAAATATACTTTGAGTAAGTTTGGGGAAGTGAATAGCGACCCAAGTGGATTCGGCAGTTATTTCCCCTTTCCCCGGAATGGCATTCAAGGTGCGGTGGAAGAGCAAAATCTCCTGCAGAGAATCGGGCCCCCCCTTTACGATCACTCGTGTAAACTACGACCAAATTCTTCCAAAAAAGTCGCCTAAAACCGTAGGAAAGGGGAATCCTTTGAGTTGGGCCAGGGGGCAAGCAGGTGTCCCTGTCTGAAATGAAAAAAAAAAAAAGCCAGCCAAGGGAAAATGGGTTTAGAAGCAACCCACTATGTTTGGGCCACTGCCCAAAGTCTGATAAGCCACCTTTAAAAAATCATGCCCAACATACAAACCTACTCGTGCAAGGTGGCCTCCCCTACCATCAGGGGTTTCCACTGATCAAAAATTGGCTTTTGCAGTTTGCCCAAAGCCCTTTAAAAAAGTTGTTTCCCGCGCAAACCCTTTTCCCACCTACTCGTGTAACACCTTTCGGGGTAAACACAAACGAAAACCCCGAAATTTCAGGTTATGGAAAATGTTGATGTTACAAACGGGTCCAGTCAGACTGGAGAACACCAAATATTCGTTTTTCAAAATGTTTTTCCAGGGAAAATGGGCATTATAATCATGGGGGGAGGGCGGGTAAAAAATCGGTTATACAGCGCCGTGGGGAGGGGGGGGGGGGGGGGAAGGTATTCAGGCTCAATTCAGGGGAAACCCGGGGCACAGATCCAGTTTCCCCAGATCAAGAGCCCTTCCCCCAGCGTCAAGGAACCTCTGTTGAAGGGTTCAGGGATACGAAAACCTCCAATGGGGAACGAGTTTTTTCAAAACCCCCGTTTGGGTTTAAACCCAAATAAACCCAAAGGGTTAGTCTATTGGAAAAAAAAATGAAATCCAAATGCACCCTTTCAGATGCAAACTTCCGGGCTATGTACCATCAAAGATTTAGGGGAAAAAATGAAGTTTTTTAAAATGTCGACCCATAAATTACCAGGGCCCGTTGTACAAAATTTAAAATTTTTTAGGTTACCCTCCCAAAACATTTTTCCCTTTTGTCAGATTTTTTATTAATCAGACCCCGGGGAAAAAAATACTGTCCCCGTTTTTTTAAAAGGGTTTGGGAAAATTTAAATTTCACGGAAACCCCAAATTTAAAGAAACTAGAGAGAAAAAAAAAAAACTAATTTGGAAACTACCCGAAGGGTGCATCGAACTTTTCCAAAACCAAAAAATTTTGAAATTAATTGTTTTCAAAGTTTCAAAATTTGCCCCCATTCCCCCCCCCCCCCTTATATTTTTTATACTCAAATTCGCCCCCCCATCCTCCCCTTCCCCCCTTTTATTTCCTTTTACTCAAAAATTTGCCCGCCCTCCCCCCCCCCCCCTTTATTCATTTCTACTCAAATTTCCCCCCCCCTCCCCAATTTTTCCCCAAACCCTTCCCCCCCCCCTTTAAAATTTTATATACTTGTTTTATAAGAATATTTTTTTTGAAAAAAACTTAGGGACTTGGGGTTCAATATTATTGATGAGAAATGTTACCCCCTACCTTCAAATTTTGAAGGGTGGAGATTGAACCCCCTGGCAAGCGTAGTCCTAAAAAAGAATTAGGACTCTTAAAGATCTTTTTACATGCCATTTCTTTAAACCCAGCTCTATCTAAAGTATACTACCCCAAAACCCCAGGATGCGACCCCCACAAAAGTAACACCCCCGGTACCTATGACTGCCCAGGTGATTATGGGCAGTAAAAGCAAGGAAACTTTCAGATTTCCCCCCTGAGGGGGATCGAAACCCTGGGCACGTTATGCGAACTGCACGAGATTTCCAACCAAGTCACGACACTTGCCCTGGGGGGGGCAAGGGCCCCCCCAGTTCCCCAATTTCAATACATAAATATAGGGAAACCCAAGTTATCCGTATATTCTTTTGGAAATAAAGGGCTAGATACGGCAGGGCAGGGCCCCACTTTATATTACACTGTTACCAGTCATTAAAATTTTTTAATGAAAAATCCTTGGAGCAAACTTAGGATTTTTAAATTGGTTTTCCCAGAAAAATAAGTACATGAATATTAGTTCATCTTTCACGTTTACTTGTCCCCCTTTGTCCATAAATTTGGGTAAAACTAATTCCCAAAAAGAGGTGAAAAGGTTTCATTGGGCCCTCTTGCCGCCATTTGTGTAGTCTACACTAACAATGAAATTTGGGAAATTTTCCTTTGGGGTTTAAAGAAGTTTAAGTCCAGGAAAACTAACAAAAATTTTAAATTTCTAAAAAGGTTTAAAAGGAATCTTTTTTTTAAAATTTTTTTTTTTCCCATATTTACTAAAACAAGAAACTTTGCTGAAACCTTTAAACCGAGAAAAATTTTTCTTTTTGGCAAGTTTTAAAACTAAGTACAATGAAGGGGTAAGTTTTTTCCCCCCTGATTCACAGTTTTTTTAAAAGACTAAAAATTTTACTGAAAGGCGGTCTAGTGACAGCAACAGTTTTTTTGGCGATTTCTCCTGTCAGAGGCCCCACTGACTGTTTTAGAGACTCACGGGTACTTGAAACACCCGTATGGCCCAATTAGGTTTTTTGGGTTTCAATGTTTCCCCGATTTAGGCAAATTACTTCATCTTTGATAAGTGCCTGAAAGTCGACACCCCAAAATCAAAGAAAAAAAGGGGGACCCCCCCCCCCCCCGCCCCCCCCCCCCCTCCCCCCACTATAGCTTACCCCTATAAAATACTTTTTTTATAATTACCTTCACGTTTGCTTTGTTTCCCTAACGAAGCTTTGTACTTTCCCAATTTTAGGATATAAATTAAAAATTTTTGGGCAGGTTTTGGCCTTTTCTCAGTCCCTAAAAACAAGGGCTGTCAAATACTTAAGTTTACCATGAATTAGGAAAAATACCCAAGTTCCCCGTTACAAAACCCAAAACAAAAAGTGATAATTTTTGGGCAAGGAAAATTATAGTGGGGAAAAAAAAACATGTTAGCAGGGAAAACGAAGGAAAAAGTTTGGTAAAATAAGCAATTCTTCACTTCAGTTTTTTGCAATTAATATTTTTCTGTGATTCCATTTATACATTTATGTTTTGTAAATGTAAAAATTGTTGCAAGGGGAAAAAATTTTAAGAGTTTAGCTTAAGAAAGACCAGAGGGTTTCTCAATTTCCCCAGTTGGAAAAATTTTCAAAATTTAACATAATTAAATAGATTGGTTTAAAATTTATACTTTGGGGGAGGAAATTTTTAAAAATTTCAAAAAAAAATCTTTTAATTAAAAAAATTAAAACCCCGGTTTTTTTGCATTTTAAAAATGGAAATAGAAACCCCCCCCCCCCAAAAAAAAAAAATAATATTAAAATACACACAGTTTTAAAAATTCTAGGTGTGGCAGAGTACATAAAATTTACCCCGAACTCGGTTTTTAAAAGTAAAATTTAGCGATTTGTTAAACATTACTACAGAAGAAAAGGGGCGCTAAACCCACAAGGGTCATACTGCCCCTGGGGGTTTTTTTCAACCCGAAGTATATTTCCCACCTAGCTTAAAACATGGTTAAAACCCCGGAATAATTTTAAGTCTAGGTTGGGGGTTTTTTAGGTGTCTGAAACAAGTTTGGATTAGTTACTCTTCGAGTGATCAAAACTTGTAATTACAATGTCCTGTGTTTCCAAACCCCTTACCCAGACTTATTTAGGTAAAAAAATTAGTTATACAATTTTTCCTAGAGATATTTTTTGTAATAAAAGACGAGTGGTATTGATCAATAACATTGCGCTAGCCAAGGGTTCGAACCATGTTGTACTGGGGCCCCGGCCCTCTTGGTAAGCAGAAAACCACATTTACGTTGGGTGGGGCTTGTTTTATTTAAAGAGTCATGTGTTTCTCGCTTTCCCTGAGGCAGGCCCGCACAACTGGGTTCGGAAACCTTTGGGGTAGCGCAGTGTTGGTACTAGAGACTAGTAGTACCAAAATTTAACCGCTGAGCCCATAATGTTATCGTTTTAATCTTAAGTTTAAAAAGAAATGTTAAGCAGGCAAACCACCTCCCCCCATCACCCCCCCTCCCCCCCCATCCCCCCAGAACATACCCCCACATTCACCCCCCCCCGTAAAAAAAAAAAAACATGCGGCTACAATAGTGCTTTTAAAAATTTGACGAATAAGGGTTAATTTAAATTAACCCACACATGCGACAAACCGTGAAGGGTGTCCCAAACACGGGCCGGGGAGGGGCAAACCGCGCGGGCCAGCACGGGGGGCAGCCCCCTTTTACCACAGTTTAAAAAACAGACGCTGAAAATATTAAAATGGAAACCTACGAGGCTTCCTTTAAACTTCAAAGGAGAAAGTACATTGTCAATAAAAAAACCGGGAGCCATTATTATTATTATAACCCAAAGGGGGGGGCACTAAACCCGTAGGATTATTTCAAACGCCTGGGGGGGAGGGGGATGTGGGAAGGCATTCAGGTTAAAATTTGGGGGAAAATGGGGGCACAGATCCAATTCCCTAAATCAAGAAAACCCCCACCCAAAATCAAGGGGAACCCTTCCCCGGGGGGGCCGGGGAGGGCCAAACCCGGTACCTGGGGAACGGGTAGTAAAAATGTCGAAGAGACCGGGAAAATTTTCCCCTGTATCCCTTTTAAATTCTTGTTCATTACTTATGACCCCGATTAAGGGGTTTTTTTGGTTTTATAACAGGGCCTATATTTTAAACAGCTGGGGGAGGGGTCCCAAACCCTTAGGGGGTTTGCCCCAGCAAAAAAAAGGAATAAATTTGGGGAGGGAACAAGCTCAAATTTTTGAGGGGGAAATTTTCACTTTGGGAACACTTGGCTTCCCTGGAGGGTGAATTTTGGGGGTCTTATTATTTACGACTGTCTATTTAATATAAACTTGAGCCATAAAAAATTTAATCCTCAATACATTTGTTTTAAAATATTTTAGCGTTCAAATACCCCCCCGTTAAAAAAAGTTAATTCGCCTCCGGGAACATGTGCCTGCCCAAAAAAACACCTTTTCTATGTTTTCTTGTGTTCATTTAAACACTGTTTTTGTTTTTAGGTTTTCATATATTCGTTCAAAAAAAAAAAACAAATTACTCGCCTGAAGATCATCTTGCAGAGAAGTTCCTCACGTTAAAACCCTTTCCCTTTAATGATTTTGGGGAACGGGGCAATGGGGGTAAATTTTTTACCTCCCCCAACCTCACCACCTCGTAAAACCCCTACAATACTCCCAGCCCCAAACAAGTCCAGCACCCTTTTTTATTCCAAACAACCATCATATCCCCACATACCCCTTGCTGTTTATCCATCCCCAAAAACCCAAAATATATTATATATATTATATATTTATATATATATATATTATATATTATATATATATAATAAAATTATTAATTTTAACAAGTCGGCCCCTCCCCAAACCCAGGCAGGGTGGGCCCAAAAAGAAAAGGGAAAAACCCCAAAAAAAAAAATACTTTCTTTATCCTTCAACACTTTCCCCCACTCACACATAATCACTGTTTTCCAGAGGGCTCAATACAAACCCGTTTAGAAGCATTTTCACAAAAAAAAGGGTAACAAACTATCCCTCCAAAAATGCCAAAAATCCCAAAACCCTCCTTTAAAGTGAAAGGGATTGTTAAATTCCCCCTTTTCCCGGGGCTCAAGTCCAAACTATATAAAAATTTAAAGGTTTCCCCGAAAAACCCTTTTAATAAATTTACCCTGCTCACCCCCTCCAACAAACTCGTAAAGGGCTCAAATCCTTGTCTCCATTCCCCTTCCCAAAAACGCTCACGCCGCTTGCTGGGGAAATCCAAGCCCTTTGGCCCCCAAAAACCCCCTTTTTCCCCCCCCCTCCAAACCCTTTTTGAGGCGATCCTACCGGCCTGCCTTTCCCCTTTCAGAAATTTTTACGCTCTCCCAAATCATTTATTTTATCCCTCTTTCTAAATGACCAAAAACCCCCTCAAAACCCCTCTTTTGCCCTCTTTACTAATACTTTTATTAACTCCAAAACCTTCTCCCAATTTCCACACTCCCAAAATTTTTTGAAAAATATTTACACCAACATTGCCCCTTTGACAGGACTTTTCCACTGCCTCCAACCCTTCCTCGCTGTTGCTTTTTCAACCCCAAACTTCAACCCATATAAGAGTGCTGATATTTCAATTCTTTCTACATTTTTTTTTTTTTTTTGCCTCCATAGTTTAAAGTTTTTTTTTTTTTCTCCCCCATACCTCAATGCCCATTTTTCGCGACCTAAACTGCCAGGGAGTTTTGGACGGGCCTATTCCTCTCTGTGACAGTCTTTGCAAACTTAAACCCGGGACGTTTATGGTATTTTAGCGTGAGGCGGCGGGGGGAATACCGTTGGTTTTTAAGCTTGTTTTGGGGGGCGAAATTTCGCCCGAGGAAAAGAAAAAAGTTTTTTCTACCTAAGATTATCCGTGACACTTATGGTATTGCGGACAAGAAATTTTTTATGGGGGTTGCATTAAATGGCGCCTACCGGTATTTGTAAAAAATTTCTCTAAAGAAACCAGTGTACGAGAAAATGGTTTAGCAGTTCCAAAAATCTCTGCGTAGATGTGTTCCCCCGACGTGCATGTTTCGTTTTGGGGTATGTCCCCGACCCAAAATTTGTGGGGTGAAAAATGCGCAATGTGCCCCTTTGAGGCCCATGCAACAGACTCCGCAGGGGTTTTCAGAAGTTACGGGTGGGTTTCAAAAGGCTAAAAAAGGCATGGGGTGGCTGGGGCGAAAGTTGGGGCCCAGGGCGGTTCGTTCACCCCCAAGATGTCTCTACGCAGGCCATACCATCGTATGTGTACCTTGATGACTTCCGCACACGGGTCATGGTTCATGCGGGTCAACGAGGGGACGTGTCCCCTCTGCGGTGAATATGATCATATGGCGCGGTGTGGGCGCGCGGGAGGCCAGAAGGCCAGGTGGTAAACGAATGACGAGGGGCAGGAGGCCCCCATACGTCGACGAAAAGGAGATGGTGGCCACGGTCGGTTTTTGGAGTGAGGGATTGAGGACCCAGTGGTGGTGTCGAATCTGGAGCTGTCGTCTCTCGAGTCACCTGCATCCCCGGTGTAAGCAGGTTTCCCGGGGGGAAGACCAGGTGACGGGGGGAATTGGAGGACTTGGATGCGACAATAGCGTCTGTTTTGCATCCCATGTTCTCATTACGGAGTGGTTCCCCGGCTGTGACGCCCGGCCATCCGGAGACGTGTCTGTGGGGTCGAGCGCAGCAAAAGGGAGGTTTTTGGTTTTGGGTTTGGGGCGGGGGGGCTGGTGCCCCCTCGTCAGAAGGCAGGACGAAGGTGGGGTGGGGGAGGTACATCGTGGGGACGTCCGGTCACAAACATGGAGGAGGATGCGGGACGAGGAAAGGGGGCGCGCATTGTGGGGACTCTGACGACCCCGCCCCTGCCCCGGGGCTCAACAAAAGGGGGAAAAAAAACTCGGTAGATGGGGGGCGGTGGCTAGTGGAGGTGAGCAGCGAAGCTGGTGGTCCCCAGGGGCAGGGTTTTCGTGCGTGGAGAGCATGGCAAACGGGGCCCCCCAGGGCCCAAGGGGCTGCAAAAGTACAAGTGGGGCAGCGAGGGAGGAAACCTTACCCGGTGTGGGGGGGGGTTTTAGACAGGGGGGGGAAAAAGTGTAAGGTGTGATGGGGTCTGCTGCTTGAGGGCAGCGCGGTTAATGGGGTGTGTCTGGGGCACCAGATAGCGTGCCCCTTGGGGGAGGGGCATGTGCCCAGTGTTGGGATAAAAGGGGTTTGATTTTGGCGTTCAGATGTTCTGAAAATTGGGGAAATTGAGTAGTTTAGGTTCGGGGTTGAGGTGTTGCTGCCTGCGCCTGTTGCGCCAAAGGTACGCTGGTGGGTTTGAGGTGGATATGTTTGGAGTTTCCTGGAGTTTACCTGGGGAGAGTTTTGGGGGGCAAAAGCCCCCGCGGCCCGGTCTGTGACCCGGCCTCCCGGTGGTCAGGGCCTGACAAACCGGCTTTGTCTGGCTGCACGCAAACCAAGCAGCCCAGCCCCGGCTGATCAGGAACTGACTTTAGTTGCTTTCCGTGCCAGTTGAAAACTGCCAGGGGTCTGTTTGGTTAACCCCCCCCTTTTGTGTCTGGGGGCAGTTGAACATCTCGGGCCCCCACACTTATTGTATGGTCTCTTAAAGTGCTATGACACCCCGCTTTTATTGGGGGGATGGGGCATGTCTGCCAAGTCTTTTGCTTTCGTATGAGTATTTTTGTGTGCAAAATTTGGTATGCCCTCTAGGATTTTCCAGGTGTAAAATCATGTATCTCCCCTCCTGCGTTCCCGGGAATACAGGTTTTGAAACCTCAAGCGCTCCCGTAATGAGGTGTTTTATCTCCGTTATGCGCGCCTGAAAATTCTCTGTCATTTTCTAGGTCGGCAATTTCACCTGCCTTTAAGTTTTAATCACAATAAATTCCACCTTAGAACCCGACCTGAAAGGTTATCATGGGCTTGGCCCCCTAGGAAGGTTCTATTAACCCATTGTCTTTTCTAGAGTGCGTTATACAATTTTTGGCCTTTTGGGTAATTTCCCCGACATAACATCCTGGTCTTTTTGGTGTTTCGTTATTTTGTGGCCAAATTTTGTTTTTGTCTCTGATGAAGATTTTAAATTTTCCCCATTTTACCTATCTGATAAATTTAAATTTCTCATCTTGAACTTTTATTTTTTTCTGCAGCCCACTGAAAAAATTTGGTTGATGTCCGCCTGGAAACCTTTCGTGTCTGCAATGGAAGACATGTCATGCAGATTCGGGTGTCATCTGCAAAGGAAGCACGGTGGTGGCTGACATCCTTTTCTATGTCGGGTATGAGGAGGGAACAAGATGGGGGAAACTTTATGTGCCTTGTGGGCAAGCTTTCACCGTAGCTGCCTCGACTTTACTCTGTTGACGACTACTCTCTGTGTTCTGTTAGTGAGGAAATTATAGATCCATCGACCGACTTTTCCTGTTTATTCCTTTAGCGCGCATTTTGTGCGCTATTACGCCATGGTCACACTTGTCGAAGGCTTTTGCAAAGTCTGTATATATTACATCTGCATTCTTTTTGTCTTCTAGTGCATTTAGGACCTTGTCGTAGTGATCCAGTAGTTGAGACAGACAGGAGCGACCTGTTCTAAACCCATGTTGCCCTGGGTTGTGTAACTGATGGGTTTCTAGATGGGTGGTGATCTTGCTTCTTAGGACCCTTTCAAAGATTTTTATGATATGGAGATGTTAGTGCTATTGGTCTGTAGTTCTTTGCTGTTGCTTTACTGCCCCCTTTGTGGAGTGGGGGCTATGTCTGTTGTTTTTAGTAACTGAGGGACGACCCCCGTGTCCATGCTCCCTCTCCATAGGAGGAAAAGGCTCGTGATAGGGGCTTCTTGCAGTTCTTGATGAACACAGAGTTCCATGAGTTCTGGCCCTGGGGCAGAGTGCATGGGCATGTCATTTATCGCCTGTTCGAAGTCATTTGGCGTCAGGATAACATCGGATAGGCTTGTGTTAGTCAAATTTTGTGGCTCTCTCATAAAAAATTCATTTTGGTCTTCGACTCTCAGTCTGGTTAGCGGCTTGCTAAAAAACTGAGTCATATTGGGACTTGAGTAGCTCACTCATTTCCTTGCTGTCATCTGTGTAGGACCCATCTTGTTTAAGTAGGGGCCCAATACTGGACGTTGTTCTCGATTTGATTTGGCATAGGAGAAGAAATACTTTGGGTTTCTTTCGATTTCATTTATGGCTTTTAGTTCTTCCCGCGATTCCTGACTCCTAAAGGATTCTTTTAGCTTAAGTTCGATGCTTGCTATTTCTCTGACCAGTGTCTCCCTGCGCATTTCAGATATATTGACCTCTTTTAGCCGCTCTGTTATTCTTTTCCGTCGCCTGTAAAGGGAGCGCCTGTCTTTTTCTATTTTACATCTACTCCTCCTTTTTCTTAGAGGAATAAGCCTTGTGCATACATCGGTGCCACCGAGTTAATCTGTTCTAGCATAAGTTTGGGTCTGTGTTGCTTAGTATATCTTCCCAGCTTATATCGGTTAGGACTTGGTTTACTTGGTCCCACTTTATGTTTTTGTTATTGAAGTTGAATTTGGTGAATGCTCCCTCGTGACTAGTCTCATTTTGTCGGTCTGGGGCTCCATGCATACATGTCTGAACCTCAATTATGTTGTGATCTGAGTATATTGTTTTTGATATGGTGACATTTCTTATCAGATCATCATTGTTAGTGAAGATGAGGTCTAGTGTATTCTCCAGTCTTGTAGGCTCTATTATTTGCTGGTTTAAATTGAATTTTGTGCAGAGATTTAAAAGCTCGTGTGAGTGTGAGTTTTCATCAGAGCTGCCTCCTGGTGTTATTACTGCAACAATATTATTTGCTATATTCCTCCATTTTAGGTGCCTTAAGTTGAAATCCACCAGGAGCAAGATGTTGGGTGCAGGAGCTGGAAGATTTTCCAGACAGTGGTCAATTTTTAACAGCTGTTCCTGGAATTGCTGGGATGTTGCATCCGGAGGCTTGTAGACTACCACAATGACTAGGTTTTGGTTCTCGACCTTTACTGCTAAAACTTCCACTACGTCATTTGAGGCATTAAGCAGTTCTGTGCAAACAAGTGACTCTGCAATGTACAGGCCAACCCCCCCCTTTTGCCTGTTCACTCGTCACATCTGTATAGGTTGTAACCTGGGATCCATACTTCGTTGTCCAAGTGATCCTTTATGTGGGTCTCAGTGAAAGCCGCGAACATTGCCTTTGCCTCTGCAAGCAGTCCACGGATGAAAGGTATTTTGTTGTTTGTAGCTGGCTTTTAGACCCTGTATATTTGCAAAGAAAAATGTTATCGGACTGGTGGTATTGTTGGTACTGGGGGGGGATTTTTTTTCCGGCATTAGTATCTGTATCTGTTGGTTTGGAGTGGAGGCCATCGACTGTGGTTCCACTCCAGGAATGACTGGTTTTGGTTTTACGATTTCTGCCATTTCTGCCAGTTTTTTTTCCTTCCTGGCACAAAAAACCTCTCCCTCTTGAGTGGCTGTGGCAAACCCAGGTTTTCCCATGGCCTGGATGTTTTGTATCTTTTTGTCCCCTTTAGAGGGTATGCCTGGCAATTTAAGTTATGCACAGTCTTTCCTGTACTGAAGAGGTACACATTTCAGGGTGAAAAAGCTTACAGGAAGGGAGGTTTGCATTTTCCTGTTTTTCATATGGGCATGGCATTTTCTAGGGTGGTCATAGTTGCATGTCCCATCTGTTTTTTCCAGTTTTTCCCATGCCAGCAGATACCAAGTGCATAGTATGTGCACAGGCTTGGTTTCCGCTTGCCTTGGGTTTCTGTGACTGTATTCCCTGTTGGTGCATTTTTCCCCTTTGTCTTACTTCTATCCCCCCTAGCACCAACAATGGAGCTCCCACCAGTTGTTTTTGGTAATTTATCCTCACTATTGCTATTGGAGTCCTCTTGTTTGCTATTTCCTGCGGTATTTCTAGTTTGCAATATTGGTTTTATCTTATCTTTGACTACACTTGTTTCCCTACTATGGCTCCGTCCCCTATGAGATCATTTATATGTATTCCTTCCTGCGTTATAATTCCCGACTACCTGGACAATATCTCCAGCTTCACCATTTCTGTCTCCCAGGACAGTATCTCCGCTTCACCATTTCTGTCCCCCCAGGACAGCACCTCCGCTTCACCATTACTGTCTCCCAGGACAGTATCTCCAGCTTCACCATTTCTGTTCTCCCAGGACAGCACCTCCAGCTTCACCATTTCTGTCTCCCAGGACAGTATCTCCAGCTTCACCATTTTCTGTCCCCCAGGACAGCACCTCCAGCTTCCCCACCATTACTGTCTCCCAGGACAGCACCTCCAGCTTCACCATTACTGTCTCCCAGGACAGCACCTCCAGCTTCACCATTACTGTCTCGGGACAGCACTATCAGCCCCCACATTTACTGACTACCAGGACATCACCTCCAGCCTTACAGTTTATGACTACCCTGGCCAGTATCAAGGGCAGTACCATTCAGCCAGACATTTTATGTTCCCATCTGTTGTAGAAAGCTTCAGGTTTTCTATGAAAGCAGCTTTGATGTTGTTCCTCTTTTAATACCCTTGTGATTTAGTCCACAGATTTTCCTCATTTGAGCATACCCAAAAACACTTCTCTGTTTTAATATGCTGTAGCTAGTTCTGGGATATCTGCACAAGGGGCGTGACACCAATTTCCACAAAAAATGACAAAATTTTTCCATGTGGAAGCCCGTTTGTTTGACTGACCACAGACTACACAGGGCTTCATAATGATTTGAATGGTTGATTTACTGCAAATTCTACTAGCAACCTCTTGAAAATTCTATTAATAACCTTAAATGAAGCTCTAGCTATTTGTATTTCTGTTTCTAACTCTTTTTTGTATATTGGACAGCTTACCGTCACGTTCCTGATTTTTAATGTTTGTGTTTATAGGGCGCGCCTACAACCCCATCCGTTTACAGTCTGCTTTATTGTCCAACGAAACTGTTTGAAACCAGTCCCGGGTTCGGACCAGTCAAGGGTTCGGACCAGGCAAGGGTTCGGGCCAGACGATCTGCTCTGATCAGTGGGTCACTTATTTAAAACATACTGGTCGGTGATTTGAGCTAACACATGAAGGATCTACTGGGAATTATCTACCCGAGTAATATGTGATTTGACTGATACAAAAGTATAACTTGCGTGTTGAAGAGCCGGTGATATCTGGCAGCTCCTACAATGACGAACGGTCACCTCCTTGTTTATCAATCGCTGTATCTGGCTTTTCTCTTTTTTTTTTTTTTTTTTTTTTTCTTTTTTCCGTCTCCACCACAATAAATGCTATATTATCACTATAGTTGACTGGTGCAAATTTGGAGGAAGGACGCTTTTTCTGTAGTAATAATTGCTTCTCGTTGTGTATATTGCGACTGCTGGTAACTACAGGTTATATGAAATTCACAGTAACGTCTCGTATTTCAAGAAAAAGAAACTAATGAAAGTCACTCCACTCCACTAAGTACCATTATAATACTGGTTAGTTGCTACTACAACACTGTATTCTGCTAATCACTGGTATCACTAGTTATATGCGAGTACACTGGCAAGCCAGGAAGATTATTAAAAACAGCTGACCTGTGGTAAGTTCTGGCGACTTCTGGCACCTGCCTCTATAGGCTTATCACTTCATTTACAAATTCACCTGTTTTCAAATGACACTTTAGCCTTTATCATCAATATACTAGGGAGCCCCTGTAGTATACACTATACACTATGTATACTCAATGTTATCAGGGAGACTTTCTTTCCTCTGACATGAAAAGTTCAATTATTATTTTTTTTTTCCACACGGGACAGGCCTATGATTCCCCTCTGGCAGTAAACTCTGCTAGTGCACACTAATTCTCCTTTTTTGACTCAGTATATAATGTTTTCCGCCCAAGATTTGTTCCAGGCGCTAGAGGGATGTATCGTATAGGATTGATGACACAAATTAAAGTTCTAGCACGTAAGAGCTGCTGCTGTGTGTATGAATCTTGGATTAAAATGTTGTTGTGTGGGGGGGTCTTAGGGGTGGGGGTTTGGGAGCATTCTTATTTTTCATGTAAAAGTATTAGGTATGTTTTTTAAACCCTAGGGCATACACAAGTATAAAAAAAACGGGTTTAATGTTATTTGTGAGGGACTCTTTTAAATGGGGGCCTTTTGTATGCAAAAGGACAGACCTTTGTAATTACTTGAGGATATTTGTAAAAGGGTTTTGTATACGTACTGTATCAATGTTTTTTCCCGGATGTTGTTTTCTTTTTCTTACTGTATAATTTTTTTATTTTTGGTTGTGAATGGGTTTTGGGGGGGGGGGGGGGAAACCATGCAAGGGGGGGGGGTTGGGTTTGAGGTTAAAAAACACGTTTGTTTTGGTGATAATTTTTAGGGTAGGGGGTTTTCCTGTAGTGAAAAACTTATGTGTGCTACATCCCTTTTATTTTTGTAGCAATGTAATTTTTGGGGTTTGTGATTTATATTTCAGTAATTCTTTTGGGGGGGGCTTAAAAGGGTTTTTGGGTTTTTTAATTTGGTTTAAGGATGGGGGAAGGGGGGGAGGGGGGGGGGTTTTAAACCCAACGGAGTTGAAAGTGGGGGTGTGTAAATATTAGCTGTAGGGGGATTGTTTTAAAATTTATAGCCCTTAAATGATTTTTTAACATATTTTTTGAAATGTCTGTTTTAAAAAAAATTTTAAAAAAAAAAATAAATTCGTCTTCGACTGGGGGGAAGGGAGGACGCTTCTACGGGTTCTCTTGCACCCACCTGGTGAGGAAAAATAGCATTATTTACCAAGATGGCGGACGACTGTTCCCGGGCTTAAACCCCTGTTTTGCATTGGCTGGTTAGAGGTTTTTTAAAGAAAACGCCACGATGAACGTTCTCCTGCCAAACATTATCGGGGGCTGTTATGGCACCCCCAATGAAGAGCTGTTTGGTGGGGCCCTGAATGGTATGTAAAGGGGGGCTTGTAAGTTCATGAGGGCTAAATTCTTTTCCCATCGTCGACGAATTTAAGAAAGGGGGGAATGATTAAAATTTCGGGGGTGGAAGTATGCTTGCATAAAGTTTTCTAAGTATTTTACTTGGGTGAAGGAAAGGAATGTCCCTTTTTGAGGCAACCCCTAAGCCTACAAGAAGTTTTCGGGTGGTTAGGGGGACTGTACACCGACGAGAAAGGGGAAATGTGGAGGGACGGCCCTTTGGGGGGATGCGGAAGGATCTTCAAAAGAAAATGACCTGAGGGGGGCCCGGTTACCTTCATAGTTACATTGCAAAACCTTAGAAAACGGTTTTTGTCCCTATGAGGGCAGGGGGGAAGACGTGCCGTTTATGGACTCTTATGAGCACATGGTCCCCACAATGCCCCAGGAGACAGGGCTTGGGGGCAGGAGACGCTTCTGTGGATACGCCATTGGGAACCCGGCGGACTTTTATGAGGGGGGTTGAAGGGGAAAACCCCGGGGTACGGGGCCTTAGGGAGTGGGAAAGGGTCGAAAGGGCAGAGGGGGGTTTTTTGGAGACGTGTTTTTACACTCCCAGTGGAAACGGGGGGGGGGGGGGGGGAAAAATTTTCGCTGTCGGGCGGGACCTTTAAGATACTCCCGAGTAAGCTGGGGACGGGTTTTTGGAGGCTGTTGGCTAAAGGGGTTTTTTTTGGAAAAATGGGGAGCATGGTGTGGAAAGGATTTTTGAGGTGGGTAAATGACAAGGGAGGGGATGAACAGAAGCAGGGAAAGGGAAAGACTTGACGAGGTTCAAAAGGGAGAGCAATGTGGTGGTGGAGGTCCATCAAGAAGATGTGGTGCAGAAAATTTTGGTGTAGGGGTTTTAGCCCCCGCAAGAGATCAGGGGGGGCCCATCGGGAATGGACAAAGTCCTACCCCAGCGCAGAGGCCTGGGGAAGAAGAGGTTGGCATGGGGTTTGGGAAAAAGCAAGCCCGGGAGGGGGGGGGGGGCAATGGGAAGCTAGGTGAAAAGGGGACAGGGGGGGTTTGGGGAGGGCGGGGGAACGAGGGTTTGATAGAAAAGAACCGAAAACCTATGAAAGGAGGACCAAGTAACCCTCACCGGCACAGGGGAAAAGCCCCCAATTCTTGTAAAATTCAGGTTTTTAAACTTTCAATGAAAAACGGTTTAAAACCGGGGTAAAGGGGAGGGGTTAGAGTGGGTTTTGAGGGGTTTTAGAATTGAGTCTGTTTTTTGAGGAACTTAACCATGGGTTTAGGATGTGAGTTGTTGTTAAAAATTTTATAGGTTTTTTTAAATGTGATGCTTTGGGTTAAAAAAGGGGGTGTGGTTTGTGGCGGTAAAGGGCCCGGGCCTTTGCGTATCCGGGTTGGGAGGAGGGGGGGGTGGGAGGGTTGTCGGGGTGGAGGGGTTTTTGGGGGGGCCAGGGGGGTTTTTATTTTTTGTGGTGTGTACTTTGCCAGCAACTATTTAACCCTATTTTTGAAGGGGGAAATTTTTGTACGCGAGGTTCTGGTAAATACTTGAGGGGTTTTTCCCTGCTTTTACGGTGATTGGTGGGGGGGGGTTTTTGGGGTTTTATTGGGGATGGGGATGTTTTTTGGGAGGGGGGGGGGTTTTTGTTTTTTGGGGGGTTTTGCGGGATGTTTTGGAGTTTGTTGGAGTGGAAGATGGGGGGGGGAAATTTGGGGGTTTGGGAAGTGGAGCACATTTTTTCGTAGGGGATATCGGGGAAACGGTTGATAGGATTTATGTTGGGCCCGGGGAAATAGGTGTGGAGAGGGTGAGGACTATCGATGTGGGTTTTTCTGACTCGTGTGTTTATAGCGATTTGGGGTAGAGGGCTAGTGAGAGTTTTTGCAGGATACGGGAAATTTTTAAAATGTGAGGCTACTTGGGGGACGAGGGTGACCCTCCCGGGGTTTGAAAAATGGTGGAAGTCCTTTTGGGGGACGGAAATTAGGGAAAATTGAATTTGCTGGGATTGGTGGGAAATGGGGGTTTAAAGTTGAAATTGCAAAATTTTTTTAAAAAGTAGGGGGAAAGGGAGATGGCAGGGGGAAAAGGGGGTATGGCCTAAAAAATTTCTTGAGGGTCAGTTAAAGGATGTTTCAGGGGAACGGGTGGGGGGGGGATTTGAGGACTGGAAGTTTTGCAAAATTGGGTTGGCGGAAAATTCCCAAAATTTAAAAAATTTTGGGGGCAATTCGGTTGGGCAGGGTTGGGGATGTTTTAAAGGGGAGAAAAGCCATGGGTTTTTTTTTGTATTAAGGGGGTTTTAAAGGGAAACGGCAGGGAGACCCCTTGGGGGTAATTGAGGGGGTTTAAGGGGGGGGGGTGGCTTTTTGAGGGGGTCAAGGTCTATCCACCACAAAAAATTTTTGGGTTTGTATGCAGATTTTTTGGTTTTTGGGAGAAGTGGGGAGGGTTGGGGGGGGAGTGGGTGGGGGGCGGTTTGGGGATAAAGGGTTTTTAAATTTGGGTATTAAGTGAGAGGCAGTGACAAAATTTCGAGGGTAGAATTAATGTAGGGAGGTGGGGGAGGCATTTTTTTGGGGATGTCCCGGGGTTTAAAACCCCGGGCATAGAGGGAAAATACCAAACGTTTTTATAGGTATCATTGGGGGAGGGTACGGGGATTGTCTGGTGGGGGTTTTGAGTTGTAGTTAAGTAGGGGAGGATGGGGAAAACACAAAAAAACGGGGTTGTCACGGTTTTAGTGCCCAAAAAGAAGGAAAGCCGAGTTTTGAATGATTACCCTGCGATTAAGTTAAAGTGCCGGATACCCCGATTTTTGCTTTAAAGGGTTTTTGGGGAACAGAATGAGGAAAGTGTTGGGTTTTTTGGTTTTCATAGGGGGGCAGTTGGGGAATTTTCCGGGGGGGAAGGGGGGGAGGGGTGGACATGGTTTGATTAGGATTTTCTGAGAGATGTGGGAGGGGGAATACTAGGTTTGATTGGGTGAAAGGTTTTGAAATTTCGTGGACAGAGATTTCCCAGGGGTTTTTCTTAAAAGAGGTTGGGGTTTGGGAGGGGGTAGTGAGGTGGTGAACCCCTGTAGATGGGGCAGAGGTGAGGGTACCGTCAATGGGAGGTTAGGTGAAAGTGTACCAAAGGAGAGAGGTTTGAAAGCAGGGCTGTCCGATTTTCAAGCTGCTTTTTGCGTTTTTTTGTGCAGAATCCTTTTTATGGTGGTTGAGAGGGTAATGAACCAAACGGAGATGGAAGGGGGGGGTGCAAAAAAGGGGATCGTTGGGTATGTGGATGTTCTATGTTTTGCTTAAGGGGTAAGGGGGGGTTAAGGAGGGGGGGTTTTGAGTTTAATTTAGATGTTTGGTATGAATACCGGGAATGAGAGTTAAAATGGTGAAATCAAGGTTACTAGAGGTCGGTAATTGGATTGGGGGGGGTTGGGGGATGGGGTTAGGGGTGGACCGTGGTTGACGAATCAAAGGGAGTGGGATTTTGGGATTTGGCGGAAGTGGGGAGGATGCAGAAGGGTAAATTCGGAGTCTGTCCCCGGGGGTAAGGTTTTAAGTAGACTAGGGGTTTTAAAAGGGGAGGGACTTAGCTTTAAATCAGAGGGTAGTGGTGGGAAATTTACTTGTTTTATAGCAAGGTATGGGGGGGGGGCAAGGTTTTTCCCCTTTGAGGAAAGGATATTGGGGGAAATAGAGGGGGGGTGCGAAGTTTTGTGTGGGGATTTGGGAGGGCATGGTTAAGTAAGGGGAGGGAGTTATGACGGATGTTGGGAGGGGGGGGTTTTGGTTTTTTTGCCTTTAGGACTGGAGTAATGGCTGTTAAAATCAAGTGGGGGGTATTGAGGGAAGGGGGGGTGAGGGGGGGCTAAAATAGGAAAAGTTATGGAGGAGGCAAAGTAAAAAGGGGGTGGGAAAGGAAATTTAGGGTTTTTTTGAAGATATTTTTGAGATTTTTTTTTGAAGTGCAACGGGGGATAAATCAAGTGAAACGGTTGGGGAGGGTATGAAAGGGGAAAAGGGGGAAATTTTGCAAAGGGGGAGCCGGTATTCCCAAAAAATGGGTTGGGGGGTTTTTTTGGGAAAAATTTAGTAAGCTTCGGTTTCCCGGGTTGAGTAAGAGAATTAGTATTTAGGTTTTTCTTGGGGGGTTTTTGGCTTTCCCAAAGGGGGGGTTACTAGGGATGGGGTTTGTGGGGAAAAGGCTTTTTGTCGTTTTTTTGGTGTTTTTGAACGGCGTTCTTTTGTGGTTTTCTTTTGTATCCTTGGAAAGGGGGGGGTGGGTATGGATGGGTTTGGGGGTTTTCAGACTGTTGGGGGGGGGGGGGCGTTTTTCCCCTTTTAAGGGCCCCTTTTTACTGGGGTGTAAGGGGGTGCCCAGGGGGGTGTTGGAAGGGTATAATGAATTTATAGTGGAATTTTCTGGACATTTATGGGGAATAGGGGATTAAGGGGGGAAAATTTTGGGGGTAAAAATGTTGGCGGCCCAGATTCTATAGGACGAAGTGTAGGAAAAAGTTTGGGGGATGGGGCGTCCTGGGAAAAAAGTTTCGGAAGGTTTTAGGAACCCCACTGTGGGTTCCCTTAGGCGGGGGGCCCGAGGATGGGGCAAAAAAGTGGGGTTTCCTTTTGGGGGGAGGAAAGGGGGGGGGGTTTTTTTTGGTTTTTTGTGGAACTGATGTGGTGTAAGAGGAAGGTAGTGAGAAATTTGGTATGGATGGTTTGCCCTGTTTTACGAGTTTTTTTGTTTTAGTGAAAATTAAGTGTGGGGTTTTCCCGGGTTATATTTCTAAGGGGCCCGATGGTTTTTGTTACTTTGGGGTTTAAAAAATTTCCCTTTAAAGCCCGGAAACCCCAGCCCTTAGGGGTCTCGTTTTTAAGTTAAATTTTATTGGCAGTGGTTCAACACAAAATTTTTCTGAGAAAACGTGTCAAATTCTTTTGGGGGCTGGCAATTTTTCAGCAGCCCTTTTCCTTAATTTTTACTCTAGTTTATGTTTAAAAAATTTTTTGTCAGATGAAGGTTTTTTGTGAAAAATTTAAGTGTATTTTATAGGGTTTGGGTTTTTATTTTGTTTTTTTTGGGGGTTTTAAAACCCAAAAAAGTCTTGTGGACAAAATTTCGGTTTTTATACATATGTGGGAGTTATAAAATTTTGTTTTAGGGTTTGGTTATAAACCCCTTTTAAAGTTTCCCAGGTTTTTTTATAAATTAAATTGTTTTGGGTTCTTTTAAATTTTTTTATTTTACATGCATTTGTTCTGTTTTCCCGTATAAAATTTTGTATTAGAGGGTTAAAATATTAATAATGTTAAAAAACCCGTTTCTCTATGGTTTTTGTGTAAGGAATTTATATGGGTTTCCCTTTTGGGGTTCCTATTGGTTAGGATCCTTTAAAAAACCCTAACTTAACAATTTAATTTTTGGTTTCCCTGTATAGGGGTTGTTAGGGGTTTTTTTTTGTTTTTTTAGTGGTTTTTGGTTGTTTTGGTTAATTTGTGAGGTTTTACTTTGTATGATGTTTTTGTTGGAAAAGGGGAAAGGTTTGGTAATTTTTTTTTTTGGGTTAAAAAAAGTAAAGTTTCTTTTTGGTGTTTTTTCTTTGGGTTTCAAGGGGAAAGGGGACAACTTTAATGATGATAAACTTTAGTGAGGTTTGTCTTAGCGTGTTTGTTTTTCCCTTTAAAAAGAAGTTTAAAACTTGTTCCCCCAAGGAATAAACTGGTACTTGTAGAACAAAAGAATGGGTTTTTTATTTTTGAAATTTATTATACATCCCTTTTTCCCTTTTTTTAAGGTTTTAAAAAAAATTTAAAAAAAAAAAAAAAAAAAAATATAAAGTAAATTTTAGTCCAGGATTAAGGATGCATGTTAGATTATTTGTGTATTAATATTTTGAAATATTATTTTGTCATAATGTTTTAAGTATTATAAAATATGTTGGTATATGTTGGGCTATAGGTCTAGCTATGTGATTATATAATATCTATTGTGGTGAAGGAGATAGGGGTATATGATTTATTATAGTATGTATTTTAGTGTATTTTTGTGGTAGGATGACATATGTGGCCACAAAACTCTTATCTGATGTTTACTTATGCATGATGAACATCCTAGGTGACTCCAAGTGTATATAGCGACTGTCGGAATGTTGCGCAATTTATATGTTGTACTGCGCTTATGAATTCTATTTTGGATACCTGTTTGTTAAGGGATGGTGGTTTTCTATGTTTATTTTTTATGTTGCACTATAACGTTTTAAATAAAATAAAAAAAAAAAAAAAAAAAAAATTACTTTCATCATTCAACACTTTCACCACACTCACACATTATCACTGTTTTTGCAGAGGTGCTCAGAATACAACAGTTTAGAAGCATACACATATAAAGATACACAACATATCCCTCCAAACTGCCAATATCCCAAACCCCTCCTTTAAAGTGCAGGCATTGTACTTCCCATTTCCAGGACTCAAGTCCAGCTATATAAAATAACCGGTTTCCCCGAATCCCTTCAATAAATATTACCCTGCTCACACTCCAACAAACTCGTCAGGTTTTCAAAAACCATTCGTCTCATTCACTCCTAACACGCTCACGCGCTTGCTGGAAGTCCAAGCCCCGCCACAAAACCTCCTTTACCCCTCCCTCCACTTTTTGAGGGACGACTCTACCCCGCCTGCCTTCCCACAGATTTATACGCTCCTAAGTCATTTTTACTTTGATCCACTCTTTCTTTAAAAGACCAAAACCCCCTCAACAACCCCTCTTCTGCCCTCTGACTAATACTTTTATTAACTCCACACCTTCTCCTAATTTCCACACTCCGAATTTTCTGCATAATATTTACACCACACATTGCCCTTAGACAGGACATCTCCAATGCCTCCAACCGTCTCCTCGCTGTAGCATTTACAACTCAAGCTTCACACCCATATAAGAGTGCTGATATTACAATACTTTCATACATTCCTTTCTTTGCCTCCATAGTTAACGTTTTTATTTTGTCTCCACATATACCCAGGGAAGTACTACCGTCCTGCCAGATGACTGTGAAACAAAAACCTGTAACTGTTTTGCATGATGGTAGGATTGCTGGTTTCTTTTTCTGTCTCATAAACACGCTAAGATAACAGGGATATCTTGCTACTCCTACTTACACTTTGGTCACACTTCACAGACACGCACATGCATATATATATATACATACATCTAGGTTTTTCTCCTTTTTCTAAATAGCTCTTGTTCTTTTTTATTTCTTTTTTGCCCAGGGGGAAGTGGAAAAGATTTTCCCTCCGTAAGCCATGCGTGTGTATGAGGCGACAAAAATGCGGGAGCAATGGGCTAGTAACCCCTTCTTGTATACAATTCTAAAAAAGGAAGAAAAAAAATTTATAAAATGGGTTGTTTAAAATGTGCGTGGTTTTAGTGGGATGACAAGAAACAGATGATTGCTGATGTTTGAATGAAAAGAATTTTGGTGTCCGGGCCCTAAGCAAAACAAAGCTGAAGGGGTGGGAGAGTTTAGTGGGGGGGAAAAAAATGGGATTAATCGGGAGTACTGAGGAGTTAGAGAAAAGGAAAGGGGGGTAGCAGTAATTTTTTAAAATGATCAGTTATGGAAGGAAAAAAAGAGAATATGAATGTGTAATTCAAGATTAGGGATTAAAGTAAAAGGTTGGATGGAGAAGTGGGTCTAAAAAGCGGTATGACCTGGGAAAAGGGGGGAATGCAGAGGAGAGAGGGGTTTTTGGGGGATGTTAAAGGAAAGTTAGGAGCCTTTGAACCCAATGAGAGAGTAATTGTGTTAGGGGATTAAAGCTAAAGTAGGAGAAAATTTTAGGGGGGGTGTGGTGGTAAGTTTTGGGGGGCCCGGTGTAAAAGATAATGGGAGCCCATTGATTGAATTTGTATAGAAAAGGGGGTTTTGTTATAGGTATTTCATATTTTAAGAAAAAGAGGATAAAAAAGTATACACGATATGAGTAGGGCGAAAAGCAGTAGTTTGTTGGTTTTTATTGGTAGATAAAGATGTTTAGTAGCTTCGGATGTCATGTTTATAGGGGGGCCACAAATTTTTCAGTCCTTTTAGTTTTTAGCTAAAATGAGAGTAAAAGGTAGGGGATACAAGGAGAATAGAAGATCAGGGAAAAGAGAGGGTGAAGGGTTTTTAAACTAAAAGAGGGAGGCAGTTGGGTAAGATATAAAAAGTATTGGAGGATGATGGGCTAATGAGAGTAGGGAATGGGGTCGAAGAGGTATGGGGTAGGTTTAAAAAGTAGTGTTTGAGTGTTTAGCAGAAGTTTGTGGTTTCAGGGAAAATGGGTGCAGGGGGAAGAGGAGCGATTGGTGGAATGATGATGTAAAGAGAGTAGTAAGGGAGAAAAAGTTAGCATATGAGAGTTTTTACAAAGTAGAAGTGATGCAAGGAGGGAAAGGTATATGGAGAAAAAGAGAGAATTTAAGAGAGGGGTTTGAAGCAATGTAAAAAGAGAGCAAATGAGAGAGTGGGTGAGATGTTATCAACAAATTTTTTTTGAAAATAAGAAAAAGGTTTTGGAGTGAGATTAAACAAGTTAAGAAAGCCTAGAGAAAAAATTTGGATTTGTCAGTTAAAAATAGGAGAGGAGAGTTATTAAATGGAAAAGTTAGGGTATTGGGAAGATGGAAGGAATATTTTGAGGAATTGTTAAATGTTGATGAAGATAGGGAAGCTGTGATTTCGTTTTATAGGGCAAGGGGAATAACATCTTGTAGGTGAGGAAGAGCCAGTTGTGAGTGGGGGGGGAAGTTCGTGAGGCAGTAGGTAAAATGAAAGGGGTAAGGCAGCCGGGATTGATGGGATAAAGATAGAAATGTTAAAAGCAGGTTGGGGATTATAGTTTTTGGAGTGGTTGGTGCAAAATTTTTTAATAAATGTATGGAAGAGGGTAAGGTACCTAGGGATTGGCAGAGAGCATGCATAGTTCCTTTGTATAAAGGCAAAGGGGATAAAAGAGAGTGCAAAAATTATGGGGGATAAGTCTGTTGAGTTTTACCTGGTAAAGTGTATGGTAGAGTTATAATTGAAAGAATTAAGAGTAAGACGGAGAATAGGATAGAGATGAACAGGAGGCTTTAGGAAAGGTAGGGGGTGTGTGGACCCGGTGTTTACAGTGAAACATATAAGTGAAAAGTATTTGATAAGGCTAAAGAGGTCTTTGTGGCATTTATGGATTGGAAAAAAGGGGTTTTGGGCAGGGGGGATAGGGGGGCAATGTGGCAGTGTTTGCAAGTGTATGGTGTAGGAGGTAGGTTACTGAAAGCAGTGAAGAGTTTTTACGAGGATAGTGAGGCTCAAGTTAGAGTATGTAGGAAAAAGGGAAATTTTTTCCCCGTAAAAGTAGGCCTTAGACAAGGATGTGGATGTCACCGTGGTTGTTTAATATATTTATAGATGGGGTTGTAAGAGAAGTAAATGCGAGGGTTCTTTGGCAAGAGGCGTGGAGTTAAAAGGGTAAAGAATCCCCACACAAAGTGGGAGTTGTCACAGCTGCTCTTTGCTGATGACACTGTGCTCTTGGGAGATTCTGAAAGAGAAGTTGCAGAGATTGGTGGATGAATTTGGTAGGGTGTGCAAAAGAAGAAATTAAAGGTGAATACAGGAAAGAGTAAGGTTATGAGGATAACAAAAAGATTTGGTGATGAAAGATTGAATACAGATTGGAGGGAGAGAGTATGGAGGAGGTGAACGTATTCTGATATTTGGAGTGGACTTTGTCAGCGGATGGGTCTATGAAAGATAAAGGGAATTCATAGAATTGATGAGGGAAAAAGAGTGAGGGGTTTGCACTTAGGAGTCTGTGGAGACAAAAGAACTTTGTCCTTGGGGGCAAAGAGGGGAATGTATGAGAGTATAGTTTTACCAACGCTCTTATATGGGTGTGAAGCGTGGGGTGATGAATGTTTCAGCGAGGAGAAGGCTGGAGGCAGTGGAGATGTCATGTCTGAGGGGAATGTGTGGTGTGAATATAATGCAGAGAATCGTGTTTGGAAGTTAGGAGGAGGTGCGGGATTACCAAAACTGTTGTCCAGAGGGCTGAGGAAGGGTTGTTGAGGTGGTTCGGAACATGTAGAGAGAATGGAGCGAAACAGAATGACTTCAAGAGTGTATCAGTCTGTAGTGGAAGGAAGGCGGGGTAGGGGTCGGCCTAGGAAGGGTTGGAGGGAGGGGGTAAAGGAGGTTTTGTGTGCGAGGGGCTTGGACTTCCAGCAGCATGCGTGAGCGTGTTTGATAGGAGTGGAATGGAGACAAATGGTTTTTAATACTTGACGTGCTGTTGGAGTGTGAGCAAAAAACATTTATGAAGGGATTCAGGAACCCGGCAGGCCGGACTTGAGTCCTGGGGATGGGAAGTACAGTGCCTGCACTCTGAAGGAGGGGTGTTAATGTTGCAGTTTAAAAACTGTAGTGTAAAGCACCCTTCTGGCAAGACAGTGATGGAAGTGAATGATGGTGAAAGTTTTTCTTTTTCGGGCCCCCCTGCCTTGGTGGGTTTCGGGGTGTGATAATAAAAAAATTATCCTCAATGCCCCAACTGCCTTTTTCCCTTATCATTTATGTTTTTTTTATATTTTATTAAAAAAAACGCTAATATTATACATGTAGACAATGTAAGAAAATGAAACGATCCATTATATAAAAAAAAGAAAACTCCAATTCCTACCGTACCCAAAACTTAACAAAAGAACTAAAAAAAAAAGACAGCCCCAGCTTCATTTTACGGGTTGGGTTTTATTACATCAAAATTTGCAGCCATAAACACTAGAATATATTTTATTTTATTATAATCAAAAAAAAGCGCTAAGCCCCAAGGCATCGCGTGAAGGGTAGGGGAAGGAAGCAAGGAATTGGTGGCAGGAGGGGGGGGGGGATGCAGCAGGTTACAGAAAACAGCGGGGGGGGGTGTACGGGGGTAGAGGGAAGAAGAGATACAAATAGAAAGGGTGAAAGTATCAGAATTGTGAAGTAACAGCGTTTTCAAAAGTCAAAAGGAGTCCCGGAGAAAGGGGGGTCCATCGCGGAGGGAAGGTAAAGAGGAGCAGCGGGGCGGGGAAGACGACGACAGAGGAAATTCTGGTGCTCTTGATAAAATGGCAGTCCCAAAAGAAGTGGCTGATGTAATGGAGTTGGCAATTCTCACAGAGAGGAGCAAGACGCCTTCCCTGAGATATCCATGGTAAAACGAGTATGGCCCAAAGCGAAGACGGGAGGAGTAGTTCCCAACCCCGACATGGTGATAAGAGACGGCCCGTACCTATACTCGGTTTAATAGCTGAAAATTTTTTGCCCGGGATAGTAGACCCAACGTTTTTGCCCGGTGTGAAGGTGGGGGAAAAATTTTTCAGCAAAATAGTCCCTACATGGAATACCTCTAAAAGAAATGGTAGGTCATGTATGTGCCGGCGCAGTGCTGCCCGTTTATTGCCCTGTACGTCAACATGACCCGGGGGCCCAACAAAAAAAATTCTTTTGGTTAGAAAAACGGCGTAGCCAAATTGGAAGGAGGACTAAGGGGGGTGAGGTGTTTTTCAAAATTTTTTTTATAGCCTGTAAAGCAAAAGGGGATCTGAGACAACCACAAATGTGACACAGGTAGATGCAATACGGATAAGTGCGTAAGGTGGCATTAATTCAGCAGAAAAAATATAGCTAAGTAGAAAAATCCCCCTTGTACGACGCGCCCGGAAACTGCTGCGAATCTACGCCGTCAAAGACTTGAGCCATCTGTTACACAGAATGGATGAGAATGAGAAGTAAAATTGGTCAAAAAAAAAGGGGGGGAGCGACCGTGACAGTTGGGCTTTCGAGAAAAGGGGGGAGAAGAACAGACTCGAACGCTGGAATTTCCCCAGGGGGGTAGGGAAAAAAGTGGATGCTACAGTACTAGAAAGGGGTAGTTGAAAAGAAGAAAAGAGCAAAATAAAGGCGAAGAGAGAAGGGGGGAGAAAGAGGGGGGGAACAAAAAGAATGTCACTAATTCAGTGCCCATTCTATAAGGAAGGACGGAGGGAGACATGAGAGCGTACTATTAGCGCAGGAAATGGGCTTTGGGATCGGATAAGGATGGAACGTTCGCTTTGCATAGAGGCTTTCGACGGGGGAAAGAGCGAAAAGCACCGGGCAAAAAGTAACCCCTTTGGTGATGAAGGGTTTAAGGTAGAGAGGGAGGAGATCCCGCTGAAAGTCTGGTCCCCATAATCAATTTTCGTAAAATAGGGTGGAATGTGGGGAAAGGGGGGTTTTCGACGATCGCCCCCCACGAAGATGAGCAAGGGTTTTAAAAAGGGTTCAGCGGCTGTGACAAGTTGCCTTCAGGAGGTATGTGAGGTTTCAGGAAAACCCTACGACAAGGGGGGGCCCCAAAAAATTTGATGTATCATTTTAGGGATAGTGGCCATAGAGGTACAAAGGATGATAGAGATGACGAGCATCTAGTGAAATGATTTGGTGGGTTTTTAGTGCTGGAAAATTTAAAAACCAGTGTGGGGCCCAATTGGAAACCGGTCGACTCATGCTGGAGAAAAACTTAAGGAGGGACAGTCAGCGCCTGCACGGGCATGCGAAGTCATCAACTAGAGTGTGCCCAAATTTTTGAGGAAAGACTAGAGGCCAAATCATTAATAGCAAGGAGAAAAAGGTTTTGTGCTAAAAAAACACTCCCTGGGGGAACCTTCAGTTGGCAAAGTCCGGGGGAGCATTTTAAAACCCAAAACACGGAAATGCTTCAGTTAAAAAGTTTTAAAGGGAAAGGAGGGTAGATTGCTCAAAGGCCAAAGGGTGGCTTGGGCAAAAATATTATCCCAATTTGTGTCATTGTTTTCAAGGTCAAAAATAGGGCAAAAACTGAGGGGTTTTTCGCAAAGGCAACAAAACTACGTTCCAAGGCAGTAAGGGGTTATGGGTAGAAGTCCCTTACGAAAGCCATATTGACGAGTGGAGAGATGTTGGTGTTTTAAAATCCCACACAAAAACGTCTATTTACTAGATTCCATTATTTTCCCTGCATGGAAAAGAGCAAGGGGACGATAGTGGGGGGTTTATTCCCGTAGGCCTGGTTTGCGGAAAGGGAGAAAAATGGCGGTTTTCCCACGGGTGGGGGAAGAACCCTTTGGCCCAAAAAAGATTGTAAAGCGTAATAGGACTGCAAGGGCTGATGATGTAAATGTTGTGCATCGAAAATAAATGTCGTCGGCCCAGCTGCCGATGATCGACAAGCTGGAGTGTTCCCTCCATTTCTTGAGTGAAAAAGGACATTATCTGTTCTTTCTGAGAGAAGAAAAGTCAAGGGTGTAATCTCTGGCAGATTTTGGGAAGAAATGAGGGGCATGTGGAGTCCTGAGAAATACGGACCAGATGATTGCCAATTTCTTGGAACATTAGTGGGTTGCATTCAACACGGCCCCCGCGAAACGGGCCGGGTCAGGAGAATATTTACCACTCATTTTTGTACTTTTTTCAGACTGCTCAAAGGAAGCAGGGGTGATGGGGGAAAAATAATCTCGCCAGAAAGTGCGTTTGGTCCGGAGGGCCCGGCGGAGCGATCGCACGCTTCTGTTTAAATAAAGGAGCGCCTGTGGTTCTTTGTTACCGGTACCTGCCCTGCAGGCTTTTAAAACGTACTGCACGAGCACAAGGGGCCCCCAAGGCACGCTTTCTGGAATGCCTCCCCCAAAGTTTGGGGTATAGAATGAAAAAGCTGCGGTGAAAAAAAGGGACGAGAAGAGGTGTAAAACTCATGATGGAGGAAAGAAGGAACCCTTTAAAACAGTCAGGGGTGAGTAAAGGTTTCCCATTTCCCCGTTTAAAATTGCCAGCGTGGGGTGGGAAAAGAGGTGGCGAATATGAAGGGGAAGTAAGAATGATTGGGAAAAATGATCAGTATGTAAGTCCGGGAGAACAGCCAAGAAAAGTCTATGCGGCGGAGGAAGAGCAAATGAGAGATCGATGCAAGAGAGAGTATGAGCCCGAGGATAAAAATGGGTGTGAGAAAACTGTATTAAAACATGGAGGGGGGGTGGGAAAAAAAGCCTCAAACGAATTCCAGGGAAAATCACAGTGAACCCCCCCCAGACAAAAGGTGGGCATTAAATCACCAAGAAACAGAATGGGTGAGGGAAAATGACAAAAAAGGGAAAGGGAAAAAACCCGGGAATAGATAATCCCCGAGAAGGAGAGAGATATAAAGAACGGCGTATACCCCCTATGAAGGGGTACGGGTGCTGTGTATGCCAAAGTATGAAAAAATAGGTAGGGTACGGAAATATCATTTGGGAGAAGAGGGCACTTTCTTTTAAAGGTCCCATGGGAAAAAAGGATTGAAGGAATAAATAATTATCCCTGAAAAGTGAGAAATAACGCAGGTGTAATTTTTGGTTCCTTAAAGAAAAACCCAACAGGGGCAAACGGGGAGAGTAACATTGAAGCTCCCCCCAAATTACCTGGGGGCCGGTATTTTCCCACTGTAAAAAGGCCTGATTGGAATGATAAAGATACTTGAATCCCCAGGTAAGGGTTCCACGGACTAGAAGGGGTTGAAAAGTCACTCGGAGGCAGTGGAAAATTTTTAAGGGAGCGAAGGAACGGTGGCTGTGAAAAAAGGGTTGCGCAGATGGAGCAGGAGAGAGAAAGACGGGGGTGGGTCGTGTCAAATTTAGGTTTGGTCTTGCAATATATTTAGAGATTCTTTTAAGTGTTTTGGATTCAGAGATGTGTATGGGGACAAAAATGGGAAGGTAGGGGGGGTGAGTAAAGATTGGAATGTATTGAACGTACCAAAGGGAGGGGGGGGGGGGGGCGAAAGGGTGGAGGGAATGGAGAAACGTGGCGGGGCGAAGAGAAGGAACCTGGGGGTGGAGAAGAGGAAGAAATTGGGGGGAAACGGGGAGGGAAAGGGACATTAGAGGAGGAGGTGAACCTTGCATTGTAACTGAGCCGTGAGGGGGAAGAAAATAGGGACAGGACGGGGGGAAATGGGGGTGGAGATGGGGGGTAGGGGGTGTTACCGGACCTTTTTTTGATTTGTGAAAAGAGGGACGATTGGGGAAAAGGGTTTGTACGAGGTCTCGTCGATAGAGGTTGTAAGAGGAAATCGAAGAAGCGAGATTTGACTGAGGCATTGAAGTAGGGACGTCTGACGGGCAGCAAAAGGATTTGAACAGGTGATTATGGGAGAGGTAAACCCCAGAGGTGGGTGTAGAAAATGGGATACCGAAGTGGGGGGACGTTTTGAAAACACGGGAATAAGAAAAACCCTGGGAGTCTCCCCTTTGGGGGCGGAGATGAGAAATGATGGATAAGGGGGACCCTTTTGTTCTTTGAGGTAACGGGTTTCCCGCTGTTTAAATGACCCGAAACGGGAGAGACGAAAGGGTGGCCTCATGACGTTAAAGGCAAGAGGGAGATCGATTGCAAGACGTATTAGGAATGGGCATCGGCACCAAGACTGGGGGATTCGGGGATGTCTGCAAAAATTTTTGTGGATGGGAAAAACGCCAGCAATTTCTACACTGTTGTGGTGTAGGGGTCCCTTTTGAATTGTAACCCTGTCTGCTTATAAAGGGGATGGGGTTCTCGGCTGTCAAAAGTTAAACGAGCCAATTTTAGGGTATCGTCTCCCCCACGGGCAGGAGAAACGTAAGTGTCTACCTTGAGGGTTGGGGGATTTGGGGTTCAGCTGTTTTAGAAATG
Source organism: Cherax quadricarinatus (assembly GCF_026875155.1). Classification (NCBI taxonomy): domain Eukaryota; kingdom Metazoa; phylum Arthropoda; class Malacostraca; order Decapoda; family Parastacidae; genus Cherax; species Cherax quadricarinatus. Next base: position 2,039,109 of record NC_069473.1, read on the forward strand.
TCGGTCAATTTTGGAAATTTTTTTGAATATGGTTGGGGGGAAAAAACGGTTCACTACAAGATTTAGGGAATGAGTTTTTCAAGGGTTTACAGGAAACAGTATCTATATGTGAAAGACGGAGGTCAACGGCCTGGGTAGCATTCTGTACGGTTAATGTGCGGTACCCTTTAAGGCATGAAAAAAATATCTTTACCAACTGGCGTAAGGGGGTGCCTTGCCCAAACTATGGTCAGAAAATGGCGAAGGAAGTTGGTCGTAAAGTGAAAAATTTTGTCCCCTGTTCAGTCTGAAATGAGGGGGAAAGGTGTGAAAAGGCGTGTCGTGTTTCTGAGAAGAACGAGAAAGGTGAAGGTGGGAAGTACACAGCGGTAATTGTCGTTGGTTTAGGCGGGGACCCGGTTGGTCCCACGTGGAACTGGTCGGCGGTTTTAAATTTCCGCCCGTAGAGGGAGAGGCGGAAGCATAGTCAGAGGAGAGCGAAGGTCTGTAAATCGAAGGGTCGTGAGGCTCATACCCGAAGGGGTGAGGAAACAGCATGGCAAAAGGTACGAGGCATGAGGAATGTTGAAAAGTGGTCCCAAAGACGAGGCGGGGGTCAGAAAGGGGGGCTGTATCAAGAAGGGGCCCCGGGGGTTTTTTAGGTCATGGACTGGGCTGCCATGGTTAGGTTACTTCTTTTTTTTTGTTTTTTTAAAAAAAAAAAAAAAGAAAAGAAAATAAAAATAAAAAAAAAAAAAAAAAAAGGGGGGACCGGGAGGGATAGTTCTGGAGGAATAAAGGGCCAAATCTCCCCCCGGCCCAGAGGACTCGACCCCGCGTAGCGCAGATGCAGCATGGAACCCGTGCCCTACCCTACCCTTATGCAGTAAACCAGCAATCTGGGGGTAGCAACTACATCTGCCGAGCATCGGTGGACAAAAAAAAGAGGGCGGCCGGATATCCGCCACAAAGCATACCTCCTTCAGCCCCCACCCCCCAATCCGAAAGGTGGTTTCCCGAGCTCACCCGTCGCCCCAAAAAACACCCCAAAATACTCCCGGGGTACCCGGGGGGATCGGGACTCCCTAGGCAATCCAGATTCCACGGCAAAACGCCACCCCCAAGAAACCTAAAAGGAATGGGATGGGGCCCCCCTGTCCTTTCCCTACCCAGGAACAGCGCGCCCGTGGGAGAAAACACGAAGGCTAAAAGAGGAAGGGGAAAAGGGGGGGGTGGGAGGAGGAGGGGAAGGAAAAAAGGGGGGGATGGGAGGATGGGTAGGGAGGGGGAATGGGGGGGGGTAATTGGTTTCGGTCTGAGGAAGAAGACCCACAGGGGAATTCCTCAGACCAAGAGCCTCTTCACCACGCCCAAAGGGGCCCCCTTGAAAAGGAATAGCATATAACCCAAAGAAATGTCAAAGGTATTGACATTTTACATAAAAAGTAGTACGGAGCATTCTCAAATTTTCCCAAAAAAACTTTTACACACTTTTATTGTTTTATATTAAAACTTCATATCAAATACTAAAAGTAAAACCTCAATAATTTCGAAACAAAAGGGTTTGAAAATAACAAACTCCCCAAACCCCACCCCAGAAAAAAAAAAACACAGTAAATAAACAAATGATTCTCCCACCTCACTTCCTACACTACATTCGTCCCACCTCACGTCCATACATTACATTCATCCCACAAGCGAAACTTACACAATCACGTATATTTAGTAATATTTTTCAAATATAATTTCCAGTGTTGAGTAACAACTTTCTACCATAAAAATAAAATTTATCATAGTTCATTACTATTAAACATTAACTAAAAACGAGACTATATTCTTATTCTACAGACCGCAGCATTTCTTGCCTCACCATCCTAACCCTACTTAACATTGTACATCAAACACGTCCTTATATACCCATCACCGTCAATAATATTCATTGAACTTCACCGAATACCAATATACAACCCATACTGGTACATGAAATTCTCTCTTCATACTGCTATATACACTTGATGATAAAATCACACACATTTTTTTATCTCATTATGAGCAGTACATTTGGTAAACAGAATATTTATCACGCCCGCATGTCCTTTGCTTTAATACAACCACCAATCCTGATAATACATTAAACATATTCCAAATTTAACTTATCCATAACATACATCAGTATACCATTCTGAGTATGACCGTATACTTTTCACATGCACACAAATATTGCTCATTTCCTTTGTCCATAAAATCTTAAGAACTTTTCCCTTACAAACCACCACAAACTTACTTAAAACACACTCCACAACTACGCTGCCATTTCACACCATATCATGGAACTCCTCATACATTCCCAAATTTTGAGACGAGCCCGGTGCAACCCCCGAAAATCCAAACACATCCCCCCCCCCCTTTTTTTTTTTTTTTTTTTTTTTTTTTTTTTCTTCCTACTCCGCCAACAAACCTCTGACATTCATACTTCGATATCCTTCAGGAAAAAACCCTTTCCCCTCTATTCCATATATCCCCCTATTCGACTAAGTGTTTTGTACATTGTTGCAGCCAATACCTTCTTTTTGCACCATCCAATCCCCCTTACCCTCATGGCCATGATACGAAAACAAAAATCAGTTATGATGTAGACCAAGCACGCTGCACAGACTCTTCCACACCTCCCACATCTAAACTCAATGCCCTTATTACCCCCATATCCCTCCCCCACCCACCCTCCTCAAAATCCCACCCCTCCACTCCGGTATACACTCCAAATTTTTACAAAAATTTACTACATGAAAAGCTGTTCTCCCTAACCCCACACACCCTACATACGTCCTCCACCATCAACACTCTCTCCCCAAGCACCACACCAGAGGCCCAAAATTCCATGAAGGAAACGAAACATTACCTCTCTCACTCTTGGTCTGATGCGCACAACCGCAACCTTACCCCAAAAGTCTCCCCATGCATACATTGGGTATATGCCTCAACATTTGCAATCACCCTCACCCCTACAGCACGCTCCAGAACACCTACCCGTATCTAGAGGATTTCTAACATACAATAAAGCTCGCAGCACATCCTCACACTTCTCATCTCTGATCCTACCACCACCCCGTGCCTCCCCATAAATGCTTGCACCCCTTCCCCCCCGACCCTTCCCCTCGGGAGAAACCCCCTCTTCAAATAATACACTTAAAAACCCTTAAACTTATATCTATTAAACCCCAAACCACCTTTGTCGACCCGGGGCATAACAACACTTCTACCCAACCCCCCCCCCCAGAACCCCCTTATTCGAAAAAAACCCTTTTTTTGATTCTATTATGTCGGTCCTGCCAAAAGGGTATACTGCTGCCCCCATGCCGACCATTAATAAATTTAAAATAATTCACCATATTACACGTGGATGCAAAGAGTTAAACCTTTTATTTCCCCTCATGGCCCCCCATTTTAAAATTCTCCCCC
>NC_069473.1:2043046-2067233 GCF_026875155.1 Cherax quadricarinatus
CCCAGCTGTCGCGCTCACCTCCACTAGCACACCGCCCCCCATCTACCGATGCTTTCTTCCCTGTTCGTTGAGCCGGCGTCAGGACGTCGTCAGAGTCCGACAATGCTGCAGCCCTCTTCCTCGTCCCAGCATCCTCCTCCATGTTTGTGACCGGATCGTCCACACGATGTACCTCCACCACCACCTTCGTCTCTGCCTTCTGACGAGGGGTCACCACGTCCCCGCCAGCCCCACCAGCACCAACAACCTCCTTCTGCTGCTGCTCGACCGCCACAGACACGATCTCCGGACTGGCCGTCGTCACAGCCGGGGAGACCACATCCGTAGATGAGAACATGGTATGCAAAACAGACGCTATTGTCGCATCCAAGTCCTCCACTTCCACCGTCACCTGGTCTTCCCCGGAAGCCTGCTGTACCACCGGCGATGCAGGTGACTCGAGAGACGACAGCTCCAGATTCGACACCACCACTGGCTCCTCAATCTCCTCACTCCAAAGCCGACCGTGGCCACCATCTCCTTTTCGTCGACGTATGGGAGCCTCCTGCCCATCGTCATTCGTTGATCCACCGGCTGGCCTTCTGGCCTGCCCGCGCTGCCCACACTCTGCTGCCATATGATCATATTCACCGCAGAGGCGACACGTCCATCGTTGACCAGCATAAGACACCATGACCTGTGTGCGGAAGTCATCAAGGTACACATACGATGGTATGGCCTGGCGTAGAGACATCTTGAGGGTGAACGAACCGTCTGGGAGACCAACATACGCCCCAGCCACCCGCATGCCTTGTTTAGCCATGTGTATCACTCCGTATCTTCTGAAAACACTGCGGAGATCTGTTGCATCGGCCTCGAAGGGCACATTGCGCAGTTTCACCCACGTATATTGTCGAGACATATCCACCATACGCACATGCACGTCAGGGGACACATCTACGCAGAGATCTTGGAACTGCTCAACCAGCTGCTCGTACACTGGCTCGTAGAGTAGTTTTACAAATATCCGGTATGCGCCATTTAATGCAACACCATACAAATTCTTGTCCGCAATACCATAAGTGTCACGGATAATCTTAGGTAGCAAAACTTGTTCATTCTCAGGCGTAATCGCCCCCCGAACAAGCTGTATACCAACGGTATTCACCCGCCGCCTCACGCTGAATACCATGACGTCACCGGATAGCTTGCTAGACTGTCAGCAGAGAGGTATGAGGCACGTCCACACTCCCTGGCAGCTAGGTCGCGAATAATGGTGCATTGAGGTATATGTGGAGACAAAAAAAAAACGTTAACTATGGAGGCAAAGAAAGGAATGTATGAAAGTATTGTAATATCAGCACTCTTATATGGGTGTGAAGCTTGGGTTGTAAATGCTACAGCGAGGAGACGGTTGGAGGCAGTGGAGATGTCCTGTCTAAGGGCAATGTGTGGTGTAAATATTATGCAGAAAATTCGGAGTGTGGAAATTAGGAGAAGGTGTGGAGTTAATAAAAGTATTAGTCAGAGGGCAGAAGAGGGGTTGTTGAGGTGGTTTGGTCATTTAGAAAGAGTGGATCAAAGTAGAATGACTTGGAGAGCGTATAAATCTGTAGGGGAAGGCAGGCCGGGTAGGAGTCGTCCTCGAAAAGGTTGGAGGGAGGGGGTAAAGGAGGTTTTGTGGGCGAGGGGCTTGGACTTCCAGCAAGCGTGCGTGAGCGTGTTAGGAGTGAATGGAGACGAATGGTATTTGAGACCTGACGAGCTGTTGGAGTGTGAGCAGGGTAATATTTATTGAAGGGATTCAGGGAAACCGGTTATTTTTATATAGCTGGACTTGAGTCCTGGAAATGGGAAGTACAATGCCTGCACTTTAAAGGAGGGGTTTGGGATATTGGCAGTTTGGAGGGATATGTTGTGTATCGTTATATGTGTATGCTTCTAAACTGTTGTATTCTGAGCACCTCTGCAAAACAGTGATTATGTGTGAGTGTGGTGAAAGTGTTGAATGATGATGAAAGTATTTTCTTTTTGGGGATTTTCTTTCTTTTTGGGTCACCCTGCCTCGGTGGGAGACGGCCGACTTGTTAAAATTATATATATTATATATATATATATATATATATATATATATATATATATATATATATATATATATATATATCTTGGCTTTTGGATGGATAAACAGCAACGGGTATGCTGTGATATGACTGGTTGATGGAATAATAAAGTGCTGGACTGTGATTGGCTGGGAGTATTGTATGGGTTAGCGAGGTGGTGAGGTTCAGGAGGTAACAATACCTCAGTGCTCGTTCACCATCATTGAGGGAAGGTTAACGTGAGGAACTTCTCTGGCAAGATGATCTTCAGGCGAGTAATTTGTTTTATTTTTGAACGAATATATGTAAACTTAAACAAAAACAGTGATGTATGAACACAAGAGACATAGACAGGTGTTTATGGGCAGGCACATGTTCCCGGAGGCGAATTAACGTATTTTAACAGGTATTTGAACGCTGAATATGTGTAAACAAATGTATTGAGGATATAAGATTATTTATGGCTCAAGTTTATATTCATAGACAGTCGTAAATAATAAGACTCCATAATTCACCCTCCAGGGAAGCTCAAGTGTTGCCAGTGAAAAGTTCCTCGAAATTTGAGCTTTGTTCCCTCTCCAATTATTCCTTTGTTTGCTGTGCGACCCCTAAGGGTTTAGACCCCTCCCCCAGCTGATTAAATATAGGTCTGTTATAAACCAGATAACCCCTTAATCAGGGTCATAAGTAATGAACAAGAGAGTAGAAGGATACAGGTGTAAATTGCGGTCTCTTCGACATGTTACATATCCGTTACCAGGTACCTGGTGGCTCCCGGCCCCTCAGGGAAGGTTCCTTGATGTTGGTGAGGGGTTCTTGATTTAGGGAATTGGATCTGTGCTCCAGTTCCCCGAATTAAGCCTGAATGCCTTCCACATCCCCCTCCCCCCAGGCGCTGTATAATCCTACGGGTTTAGTGCTTCCCCTTGATTATAATAATAATAATGGCTCCCGGTATTTATTGACAATGTACTTTCTCCTTTGAAGCTTAAGGAAGCCTCGTAGGATTCACTTAATATTTTCAGCGTCTGTTTATTAACTGTGGTGAAGGTGTGCTGCCGCCGCTGCTGGCCCGCGCAGGTGTCCTGCCGCCCGTGCTTGACACCCTTCACGGTTGTCGCATGTGTGGGTTAACTTAAATTAATCTTATTCGTCAAACTTTTAAGCACTAGTGTAGCCTGCATGTTTTTTTTTTTTACTGGGGGGGGGTGTATGTGGAGGGGTATGTTCTGGGGGGGATAGGTTGGGGGGTGATGAGGGGAGGTGATGAGGGGTGGTTTGCCTGCTTAACATTTCTTCTTAAACTTAAGATTACACGAGTAACATTATCGCTCAGCGGTTGATTTTGGTACTACATAGTCTCTAGTACCAACACTGCGCTAGCCAAGGATTCGAACCCATGTTGTGCTGGCCTGCCTCATGGAAAGCGAGAACAGCATGACTCTTTAAATCACAAGACCACCCAACGTCATGTGGTTCTCGCTTACCAAGAGGCTGGCCAGTACAACATGGGTTCGAATCCTTGGCTAGCGCAATGTTATTGATCAATACCACTCGTCTGTAGTTACAATAATAGTCTCTAGTGGTAAGAGTTGTGATAACTAATTATTTTACCTAAATAAGTCTGGGTAAGAGGTTGGAACACAGGACATTGTAATTACAAGTTTTGATCACTCGAAGATGTAACTAATGCCACACTTGTTTCAGACTACCTAATAAACCCAACCTAGACTTAAAATTATTCCGTGGGTGTTAACCAGTGTTTAAGCTAGGTCGGAAATATAGCTTCTGTTGAACAAACCTCAGCGCAGTATGACCCTTGTGGGTTTAGCGCTCAGTTCTTCTGATAGTAATGTTTAACAAATCGCTGAATTTACTGTTTAACGAGTTCAGGTAAATTTTATGTACTCTGCCAGCACCTAGAGATCTTTAACTGTGTGTATATTATATTACTTTTTTTTTTGGGGGGGTGGGTCTATTTCCATTTTTATATGCAGAAAAATCGGTTAAGTTTTAATTGAAGATGGGTTGTAATTTTAATAATTCTCTCCCAAAGTATAAATTTTCACAATCTATTTAATTATGTTGAATTTGCAAAGTTTCCAACTGAGCACTTGAGTAACCCTCTGTGTCGTTCTTAAAGCTAAACTCTTAAAATTTATTCCCTGCAACAATCTTACATTTACAGACATAAATGTCATAAATGGAATCACAGTAAATATTAATTGCAATAAAACTGAAGTGAAGACATTGACTTAGTTATCCGACTGTTCCTTCGTCTTCTGCTAACATGTTTATTTTACCACTATAATCTACCTTGTCCAAAATTATCACATTTGCTTTGTTTCGTAACGTGAAGCTTCGTATCTTTCCTAATTCATGGTATAACTTAAGTATTTGACAGTCTTGTTGTAGAGGACTGAGAAAGGCTCACACCTGTCATCAAATATTTAAGTTATATCCTGAATTAGGAAAGATACAAAGCTTCGTTACGAAACAAAGCAAACGTGAAGGTAATTATAGAAAAAGTATTTTATAGTGGTAAGCATAGTAGTCGGGGGATGGGGGGGCGGGGGGGGGGGGGGCGGGTGCCCCTTAGTTTCTTTGACTTAGGGTGTCGACTTTCAGGTCATCTTATCTAGATGAAGTAATTTGCCTAAATCGAGCAACATTGAAATCCAAAACCTAATTAGGACATACGGGTGCTCAAGTACCCGTGAGTCTCTCAGCAGTCAGTGTGCCTCTGACAGGAGTAATCGCCAGAAAACTGTTGCTGTCACTGAGACCGCCTTTCAGTAGAATTTTAGTCTATAATAAACTGTGAATCAGTGGGGAAAAACTTACACTTCATTGTACTTAGTTTAAACTTGCCAAGAAAGCGGAATGTTACGTCGGTTTAGCTTCAGCAAAGTTTCTTGATTTGAGTAAATATCGACAAAAAAAGAATTTAGAAAAGATTCCTCTTAACCTATTTAGTATTCTAATTTTTGTAGTTTTCCTGGACTTAAACTTCGTTAACCAAGGAATATTCAAATTTCATTGTTAGTGTAGACTACACAAATGGTCGGCAAGACGGCATGTAACCTATTCACCTCTTATTGATTAGTTTTATCCAAATATGGACAAATGGGGACAATGGTAAACTGTGTAGATGAACTAATATTCATGTACTTAGTGTTCTCGGTAAACTAATTATATCCTAAGTTTGCTCCAAGGAGTTTTTCATTAAGAAATTTAATGACTGTGTACACAGTGTAATATAAAGTAGGGCTGTCTGCCGTATACTAGCTCCGTTATTCCAAAGAATATACGGATAACTTGGGATTCTAGTATTTATAGTATTGAAATTCGGGAACTGGTGGGCCTTGACCCCCATGGCAAGTGTCGTGACTTGGTTGGTATCTCGTGCAGTTCGCATAACGTGCCCATGGTTCGATCTCCTGCAGGGTGGAATCTGAAAGTTTCCTTGCTTTTACTGCCCATAATCACCTAGCAGTCAGTAGGTACCTGGGTGTTACTGTTGTGGGGGTCGCATCCTGTGGTATGGTAGTATACTTTAGATAGAGCTGGGCTTAGAAATGAGCATGTAAAATTGATCTTTAAGAGTCCTAATTACGTTTTAGGACTAGCTTGCCATGGGTTCAATCTCCACCCATTCAGTATTTGAAGTAGTGGTAACATTTCTCATCAATAATATTGAACATCCAGTCCCTAAGATTTTTTTCAAAAGAATATTCTTATACACAAGTAGTATGAATATAAGGGGGAGGGGGGGATGGAGGCGAATTTGAGTAGTATGAATATAAGGGGGAGGGGGGGATGGCGGCGAATTTGAGTAGTATGAATATAAGGGGGAGGGGAGGATGGCGGCGAATTTGAGTAGTATGAATATAAGGGGGAGGGGGGAATGGCGGCGAATTTGAAACTTTGAAAACAATTAACTTCAAAATTGTTGGATTGGAAAAGTTCGATGCATCTTCGGGTAGCTTCAAATTAGTATTTTTTTTCTCTCTAGTTTCATTAAATTGGTTTCCGTGCAATTAAATTTCAAACCTTAAATACTGGTACAGTATTCTTTCCAGGTCTGATTAATATAAATCTGACTAATGGAATGCTTTGAGGGTAACCTAACAAATTTAATTAGTACAACAGGTCTGGTATGATTTATAGGTCGACATGTTAAAACTTCATTTGTTCACCTAAATCTTTGATGGTACATAGTCGGAAGCTGCATCTGTAAGGTGCAGTTTGGATTTCACAAGTTCCAATAGACTAACTCCTTGGTTTGACTTGGTAATATCCACGAGGGTTTTGACAGACTCGTTCACACATTGGAGGTATTCGTATCCCTGAACCCTTCAACAGAGGTTCCTTGACGCTGGTGAGGGGCTCTTGATCTAGGGAACTGGATCTGTGCTCCGGTTCCCTGAATTGAGCCTGAATACCTTCCACCCCCCCCCCTCCCCACGAGCGCTGTATAATCCTGAGTTTAGCGCCCTCTCCCCATGATTATAATGTCATATTCCTGGAGAACATCTGACAACGAATATTTGGTGTTCTCCAGTCTGACTGGAGCAGTTTGTAACATCAACAGTTTCCATAACCTGTAATTCAGGGTTTTCGTTTGTGCTACTCGCAGGTGTTACACGAGTAGGTGGGACATGGCTGCGCAGGACAACATTTTTAAGCATTGCATACTGCATAGCCAATGTTTGATCAGTGGTATCCCTGATGGTATGGAGGCCACCTTGCACGAGTATGTTGTATGTTGCATGATATTAAAGGTGGCTTATCAGACATTGGCAGTGGACAACATAGTGGGTTGCTTCTATACATTTTCCCTTGGACTGGCTTCTTATTTTCAGTTCAGACATGGACAGCCTGCGTGTCCTGGACTACTCTAAGGAGTTGCCCTTCCTACGAGTAGTAGGCGACATTTTGGAAGATATTTGGTCGTAGATTGACACGAGTGATCGTATGAAGTTGGGCAGATTCTCTGCAGGAGATATTGCTCTTCCACCGCACCTTGAATGCCATTCCAGGGAGAGGATAACTGCCGAATCCACTTGGATGCGCTATGCACTTCCCAAGCTTACTCAAAGTATATTTTCTGGTGAGCATCCCTGAATCTGCCGTTTGGGGCTGCGTAAGCGCTATTTGTTCCGGGTAGCACTGGCTGATGCTGCGTCCTTGCTAGGGAATGAAGAAAGGTTCTTTGCGCGTTGAACAAGTTTCTTTTGGCATTCAGATTTGGGCCCTCTTCTGGGGTGTGGTCTCAGTATCTGCAATTAGATCAGCTTGGTCCACCTGTCTTTAGACGATGCTTGGTTAATCTTTGTAATAGGTGTAGGGAGAGGAACCCTCCCTACAGCGATAACTACCATAATCCAACCATGATTTGATAGTTTCCAGGATTCTAGTCTGTACTGACTAGTCACAGCGAGGGAGGTAATAGCCTGTGATGTGTGCACGCCTTTCAATAATCCTTTGCTCACGGCACAGCTATATGCAATTTGTTTTTTATATATAGCTTAGTTTTTTTCCTATTCTAAATTACCATTGCACCCTGACCCAAACTAATCTATACTCCTGTAGTCCGAAAGATCCAGGAGGAGATTAGCTCGTCTCCATGCATGGCACAGGAATTAGTAAGTAAGCAAGCAAGTAAATTTATTCAGGTATACACAATACAGTTACATAGAATTATCATACATAGCAGCATATGTGTAGAGAACCTAGGATAACCCAAAAAAGTCAGACAGTGACTTATTTCCATTCATAGCTCAGTTGATGCCCAGTGTTCATTTCCCTAGAAATTACCAGGTAGATGCTAGAGCATGAAGCGAACGCACTAACTTCATGGGATATACCCACAGATATCCTTTGGCAGTGTCACTGTTAATATTACTGATGGTTACAGGGTTTGACATTACAGCAAGAAGTCTGATTCTTTAGACTGACATTCGGCTGTACATATCTTACCCAAAGCCACCTGTAACCCGATGACTGGTTCGGAGAACAGACAGGTTGATAAATTAGACGCATGTGCAACACTTGGGTATCTTTAATGAACGCTTCGCCACAGTGGCTTCATCAGTCCATACGAATGAGAATGGTGAACAGGAGTTTGAGGTAATCAGTCCCTCAGATTGTGTTGATGTAATCAGTCCATCATTCTTGAATAGATCGTCTCAAGGCTGAGGGACTGATTACCGTAATCTCCTCCTGTTCTTCACCATTCTCCTTTGTATGGACTGATGAAGCCACTGTAGCGAAGTTTCCTCATTAGATACCAAAGTGTTGCACATGTCTAATTTATCCACCTGTAAGCCTTTATATTTCTTTATAAATTCCTGGTTCTCGACATTTAACGACATTAAATTATTTCTGGTGCTGGTTATTTGACTTATAAGTATTATGCATTTTATATTCACTAGAAAGTTTCCTTCCAATTTACTTTCTCCCCATTTTGAGCAAAACTATCTGGAGAAATACTTAAAGCAGAATATAGGTAATTAAGAAAACTCAGACGCCCAGTTGTAACCCGCCAAACTGCTTGGTCTTGTATTCTTGGTAATTAATCTTCCGTGGTTCGAAACTCGCTGAAGTGTACAACGCGGTGGTTGACAAGTTGCAATATTGCATGGTAGTCAAGGCTATTAGTGTGCCTGTTGGACGTATCGAAAAGATATAAATGGATAATGGTTATTGATGTTCTTGGATGGTGGAAACTAACCTACGACTATCTTCAGTAAAATTAAGTGTTCTGTGATACTTGGTTTTGAAAACCAAGTTGAAGATTGACACTTGTGCAATAAATAAGTCTTTGAGGACACTTATCGCCACACAGTGGCTTAATCAGTCGAAGGCAAAGCAGAAAGGTGTAAGAGTAGTAGTTTGAGGTAATCAGTCCTTCTGCCTCCTTGCACCTTTCTGCTTTGTATTGGACTGATGAAGCCACTGTGTGGCGTAACGTTTCCTCAGCGATTCCCATGTTGCACAAGTCTCTCAATCTTGTCTGTAATACAACCAGTTACGTGGGTGACGAGCGTGTTCTTAAATTGCCCCGTGCAATCTTGCCAGAATTTGTTGCAGCTACCTACAGGATTGTTGCACATGTAGCTTTAGTGCTCTCGTCAGTAGGTGCAGCAGTCAGAGCCCTGGCAGTCACCATCTGATAACAAAGGCATGGAATGTATTTCTCCCATTAGTAGGAAGGGCCCCGTAGATTGATGAAGGGATGCTAGAGGGGGTGGGGGGTCCGTGGCGTACCACCTTGTTTGAGGGGAATTATTTGTGTACTCTCAGATTCGGAGGCTGCTGGACTGGATGTGCTGGATATATGTTAATGTCCAGGGTTTATTACCTGGACCTCGGCAGTGAGTCGCTACTCACCGGCGACCAGTGAGATACGCTGGGTAGTGCTTACTTTTTTTTTTTTCCTCAGAGGAAAGGGGTTTCAGTGGCTAAGGATGGCACTGCGGCTCAGGTTAAAAGTTAGAGGTTGAAGACACTGGTACCAGGAAAAGAGCAGTCTGATCTGCTAACTGAAGCTCAAAACCAGCCTGATATGAAGTCCTGGGCAGAGACTGCCACAGCCTATGGGGGGGGGGGAGTGAGGGTCAAGACACTTGACAAAGGAATAAAGGTACCGGGTTTTTGAACAAAGGAAATAGGCCTCTGGCGAGTAACTGGACGTTAGTTGGCTTCGTAGCAACGCGAGAATGGTTGGAGAGGCTATTTCGAAGGTGTACAGGAACTATAGATCTTTGTAGCACATGTTGCGTAGTCAGTCTAAAAAAACTTGTGTAACGCTTTTGGTGGGAGTCATGACTGTTTGAAAACCATCCTAGTGAAAATGGAGGTGATCAAAGTGGATTGGACATGTGGGGCAGAGTTGTCTGACTGCGCCAGATGGCGATGAGAGGGCTAAAAATATGAAAATTAATTCTTTTTAGATTGCCGGTCTTAGCCTTCGTGAGGTATTGAAACAAAAAATAAAACCACGAAAGGGGGAGGGGCATTATTCTTAGGTATTATGGAGTATTTTCAACGGTGTTACCAGCCCATAAATGTGCAAGGAGGGATTATGGTGGCAAATAAAACATTGTTGAACGTTCGTAACTGTACATTCATTAGTGCACCGGCAGCTGTACTTTGACATCTTGCAGTTATCACGGTTGGAGGGAGTTCGCAGTGCATAACAGCTTATTGAATGTTTGAAAAAATAGTGATAATGTTGTGGGAAAGACTTGTGTATAGTTCAGGATATTAGAATGTTTCGCCCCTCACTGAGGAACTTCCTCTTTCCTGAACAGTACATGTCTCCCTCCCCCCTCTCCACAACTTGTATGTTAAATAGTAGGTCTTAGAAGATTAGTAACTGTAGTGAAGATTGCGGGTTAGTGAAAGGTACACGAATAATCTGAGTGATGAGAGGTTACTGTTGGGACATGGTGAAGTCTGAGAAACAAGACTTGTGTAGGGAAGATAGGAGGCTTAATATTATGAAGTGGTGTTATTACGGACTGGGCTGCTCTACTCAACACTTTCAGCCTAGAACTTTGCTCTAGGTCAGGGGTGGGGGAACTTGCGGCCTTCTGAAAAAGTATTTTTCGTAAGTTAAAGCTTTTTACAAAACATTTAGTAGCAAATATCATGAGTTTTTTGAATGTGAACTTTAGATTACGGCTACCATTAATGCTGCCATCCAACATAAAGGCTTCCCACCCCTGCTGTAAGAATCGTTATTTAAGCACTGCCACAATCGGGGATATGGAATTAGTGTGCATAGCGAGAGTAATAGTGGCTTGTGTGTTCACAACTTGATACTTAATTAGTATTACTTTGTCATGCTCCATCATGTAGGGAGTTGATAAAAGTTGCTGGAATGTCAGCCCGAGCTGGAAAACTTCAGTATGACAATGAAGATGTAAAACAAATATTCCAGGAGAAGTTAATCACTAAGGAGAATATCAAATTTAGTTCGTATAGTTACCATCACTTGGGAACTGCCATCTGACGAGCCTACCTCTACAATTGGGCTCCTTGGCGCAGTGAAGACTTTTGGTCTGAGGAATCTAAACTTTGTTTTCGTTCGACCGAACCTAAGTATCTCTTTTCTGATCCAACCTCCACCCCTCCCCCTCCCCCCATTCCTGTTTTCAGCCTTTGGGATCTAGCCCTTAGGCATTCTAGTTCGTAAGTTGGGGAAAGGGTATCGTTGTCCATCCCATTCAGTTGTCTTTGGTGTAGTTTGCCGTGAAATCTGGATCTGAGAATACCCAGATCCCCCTCCAGTCTCCCAGGGGTAGCCTGACTCTTTCGGGTGACTGGTGTATCTCTGGAGATTGCCTGTGAGATCATGAGAGGTGATGGCTAGAGGTCTTCTTGTGGTGGGTATCCGATCGCACTTTGTCCACCTAGGGGCCTCGGTAAATGTTAGGTTGCTATCCTGGATTGCTGGTTTACTGGCATAAAGGGAAGGGTATGCTACTGGTTCCAAGCCGTATCTGCACTATTGGCTGCATTAAGGTCCTCTGAGGCACCGAGTGGAATTTACGTCCCTTTCATTCCTCTTCGGAGCTATCCCTCCACGTCCCCCCCCCCTCCCGTCTTTTTATTTGGAAAAAGTGACCTAACCATGGAGTCCTAGATCCATGAAACTTATCTCGGGGTCACTTTCTGTTATAGCTCCCTCTTACGACCCTACCTCATTATCTGACTATTCTGGCGACTTTAACGCCCAGGTACCTTCTGCTGGAAACATTTCGTCGCCTACTCCTGGTACAAAGGTTCTGCCCGACCCCTTTAATACATCAACCTCCGCATGTCTTTGATCATGCTTCCGGCTTCTCCCTCTACGGTACGACGATTTCAGAAGTGAGAGCCTGTGACTGATCGCCACGAGTCAGTGACACCCCCCCAAGAGATACTACGTGATCTTAATACTAATTAAGATGAGGTGCTGGTAAGGAAGAAACCAGAAATATTTATCAGGAATAAAGGTAGAGAAGGAAAGATACAAAGAGCAGACTGTCCCACTTGAAGTAGATACCGGGTACAGTGTAATGCAATGATGTAAGTGGTATACCAGTGTGCAAGTGAACTTATTAACTCCTCGGAAATGTCACTGACTTTTTTGGGTTATCCTAAATTCTCTCCACATGTGCTGCTATGTATGATAATCTATAACTGTTTGTGTGTACCTGAATGAACTTCGATCCCGAGATGGGATGGATGACGGCAGAGCTCAGTTTGGTTCTTCCTTTTAAAAGGCTAATAGCAACTTATCACTATTAACCCATCTAGGTTTTCTTAAGGTGAATGAGTTTCGATTAAAGGTGTATTTCCAGTGACTAATCTTACAGGTAATCTTGTGCTTCTGGACTAATGCGAGCCTTCATTAACAGTTCGATCCTAAACAATTTGAAAGTTTAGCACAGACAGTAGCGGAGCTAAATATCACTGAGGTCAGGACGAATTAGCAGCGTGACCCCAGTGTTGCCACAAGCTCTGGAAATGGCCGGTACCGAAGAACTTCAATTTTTTTTCCCTGTTGTACCCCTTGATGCTGGTGAGGGGCTCTTGATCTAGGAAATTGGATCTGTGCTCCAGTTCCCTGAACTGAGCCTGAATATCTTTTCCCCCTCCCCCCCAATCCCCCTCCCACATCCTGTATAATCCTGTTGTAGGCTTTCTACCTAACTTCTGCCGTCTGTTAATTTTGTAAGACTAAATTTCAAAAATTATAATCAGCCCTCCAAACCTCGTTATAGGGGACACTAGTTCTCTTTATACAATAGTTTCACTCGGAACATACTGAAAATTTTTCCTTGTGCTGATTTTTCCAAATTTCTTCTGCAATTTATTTTTTTGCTTCGACTGCACTTTGACTACATTTTTCTTGTTTACTATGATCTGCTAAAATGGAATTAGTTAACCTACGAATAGTGGAAAAATAGTGCCTCTGACAACATGCTAGTGGGAATAAATTTAAATTGTTCAGTTTATAACTAATTTTAAATTCCAGGGCTTTTACCATTCCATTTTTGTCCCGGATTTTAACATTTCCGAGGAACTTGGAGAAACCTTTAGTCTCTTAAGACACTAATAATTTAATGCCATTTTTGTTGACGCTGATTATTTTAATTAACTACAAAGTATTGGTTTATTTTTTATTTGCAGTGGTGTATTAATTCTCGATAATTTTTAAGTGATGAAGTTACTCTTGTAGATGATGCACATTTAACACCGGGAACTACACAGTAGGCAACTGTAGTCCGCAATAGTCTTAAGGCAACACTTGGAAGGGATTTTTCTTTAAGGTATTTTCACTTTTTATTCATGCTAGTGATTTGCCAAGGGTACTTCAGTGTTGCTTTGTCGCCATGAGTGTTGAATAAGCCAGTCGCCGGCTTTTTCAGTGAGGTTACCTAGCCTATAAATGCAACAGCGGACGAATGTTTGTTTACAATCTTGATTCATTTTCAGGTTGGTGGCTTTTCTGCTGGTAGCGACCTGCACGAGGCTGGTACTGAGTGTGCCACTTGAAGATGAGGTGAAGGAGGCCAGGACAGACGTACCCTTGGCCAGGACAACAAACACCGTTGGAAACGTTCTGTACAGGCAAGATATTTTTCCCAGGACGTATCTGCACCTCGTATCAAAGTCCCGATTTCCTCCCATGAAAGATTTGAAAATCTGCAAAATTTTGCCTTCTAGGCATATCTGATGGCTGACCTTAGTGGTCGTCAGATTTTTTTCCCAGTTTTATAGATTTTTGTAAATCAAAGTAAGACCTAGTTCGATCACTTGCCAAATTTTAAACTTTGATCCATCAAGTTAAAGCTCTTGCATTATCAGGAATTCAGATACTAAAAGATCAATGTTAGGAAATTGTTTCCTGTAAAAAAGCAGCTTTAAGTTTTTAGTCCAGAGTCACAAAAAACTGGGTATTGATACATTTTCAAGTTACTGCGATTTTTCACAAATCATTCTTAATATCTTTACGTATTTTTGAGACTACAATATTGAAGACTGATGCATCTTCTAAATTTGAATTAGTCTGTATAGATAAAAATGTACCCATGAACTATAAAAATTTGTATTTAGTTTTCCTGCCATAACTAGAAAATGCCTCGATTAGTCTACTATAATACTGGTGAGCTTCCCTAAATGCGAGGTTCTCCTTCACGAGTTTCATAATTTCATTTTCTTTTAAATAACGCATTTTCTTTAAACCTCTTTAAGCAGGGACTCCTAATTCTGACTTAAACTTTTGGTCTGAGGAATTGTTTTTCCTCCGACTATTATTACATCCACTTTCCTTCCCTTCCCCCATCCCTCCATTCTCATATTCCTCCTTCTTTCCTGCTTTGAGCCTTTGGGGTCTTCTCTTCAGGAATTTTAGCTCCAAGGTTGGGGAAATGGTGTTGTCCGTCCCATTCCGTTGAGGGCCTTGCGCTGTGTTGCGTCTATGGCATTCCATCCTGAAACCACCCTCCTTGTCCTAAAGAGAGGGCTTCTCTTGCACTATGGAAGTTTCCCATCTCCACCTCTAGAGGAGACTTCCACGGATCTTATTCCAGACGACCCCAGACCAATGTGGCGCCTGCTTTCACAATTTCCTGTCCCATACTTGCGCAGTCAACTGTCCCACCTTTTACCGTCCAACCAAAGTCTCGCTGTCCCTACTTCATCTTCCTACTCGCATGTTTTGACGTCCATACGCCCCCTCCAATCTAAATGAACACCACATATTCCTTCTCCGAAGTCTACCTTGTCATTTACGTCCAAACGACCTCCATCCCCCAAACATGACATTCCCAAACTTTATTCTCTCCCTGTCTCAGTCTCTCTACATTAACATCGAAATGCCTCTGAATGCTCCTCAGTACATTCGCGCACTCGCCTGCCTCTCTGAAAATTTCTGCCTACCACTCCATTCTTCACCCAAACTACATCTCCCTCTATCGCCAATCTCTCTTGACTTCTCATCTAAACTATTGAAGCCATCTCGGCATTTATCAAGGAGACGACGCCTATGATGGACAGCAGTCCACCTCTGACATCTTTCTCACCTTCCACGACTTAGTTCACACCACCTTCGTCATCCCAATACTTCACTCTGCTAGTTTCCTAGTTCCTCTACATGGTGGCCTGACACTCTCCTGGTCTGTAGACAACTCTTAAAATGTTGCTCTTGCGCTCTTAGATCAGGGCTTATTTACAGTGGAATATTAGAGGCCTCGGGGGTAATAGGCAAAGCCTTCAGGTGTTTTCCCCAGGTTTTTATCCATACCTATTGGCAAGAATCTAAATTGTGCTCCTTTTTGTACCTGTCTCTGGCTAAATCTTATTTACAGTCGTTGGATCCATTCCCAGTGGGACTTTCATTGAAAGTGCACTTCTTGATTATCACAGTATGTCATTCTACAGTGCTTTTTTCCATACTTCGCTGAATTACTCTGCTGCCTGCATATACTTTGACAAGTTGTATACAGTCTAGTGGCGCTCAGTTTTGTTGCTTCTCTCCCTCAGTTTTAAATACAGGTATTCCCACTAATTTCGACCCTCACAACCCCTCTAGGAGGTTCCTTGATACTGGCGAGGGTTTCTTGATCTAGGGAATTGAATCTGTGCCCAGGTTCCCTGAATTTAGCCTGAATACCTTCCAACCCCCCCCCCACATGCGCTGTATAATCCTACAGGTTTAGCGCTCCCCTATGATTCTAATTCTAATCGACCCTCTCAATCACTTGCATAGATCTGTCAATCTGCTTCTCAACTGTACCCTACTTTATCTAGTCTGTGCTCAGTGATCTACAGGAAGCACAGACCCTGATCTACTTATCAAATGTATTCTCGACCTCGTACCCATGTTGGTTGTTTGACCTGGTGACTTGGGCCATTTACTAGTCCAACTACTTTAGTGGCTAACCTTCTTTTTCCTAAACTGCTGAGATATTTAGACTATTTTCGTCCTCGGTGTTAGCCGCCCGACATGCCATTGGAAAAGCTAAACTAGCCTGTTGGCGGGATTTCTAGTCACTTTGGCTTCCTGTGCGAGTGCAGTGTGGGGAAAAAATATGGAAATAATGGCAAGTACTCTTCAGACCCTGCTTCTATTCTTGGGGTTGCTGGTGTCAGCAATGCAACCCCCTTTTGAAAATGCTACATAAATTGGAAGCCTTTTCCATTTATGCCCCTCGTTTCTTCAATCTCCCAGTCTGTTACTGCCTTCGGCTTGCAGATAATTCTCGTGTGCCTATTGCACTTCTAGAAGTAGACAATGCTTTACGTTTGCCGATCGTTGGAAAATGGTCCTGATGGCATTCATATTCGTATGCTTCAGCATTTGCATCAGTCAGCCCTCGCAGTCCTCTTACAACTTCGTCATACTTGGTCTCTAGGCATTCTTCCTCAGCTGTTGGAAAAATTTTAGTTCTACCTTTTCGTAAACAGGGTACTTTAGGCCTTGATACTTTAGGCCTTGATACTTTAGGCCTTGATACTTTAGGCCTTGATACCTGTCACTGTCGTGTCATAGATCTTACCAGTGCAATTTTAAAGTAGATGAATCTTCTAGTAAATAGAAGTTTGGTGTGGTAATTTGAAACTCATGTCTCCTATAGTACATTTGGCTTTCATAAGGTCTCCTCTATCGACCCCTTTCTCCGCTTGGATACTTATGTTCGTAATGCCTTTGCTAGTAACCACTGTTAACAATGTCTTTTGATTTTCAAAAGGCGCATGACACTGTGATACATCTTGGCCTAAGCTCATTCCTTAGGCCTCCAAGACAATCTTCCACTTTTCCTTAACTGCATCAGACTTTTCTGTTTTCGGGTTAATAATTTGCTATCCGCGGACTTCGTCAAAGCTGATATTCCTTGGGATGTCCTTAGCACTGCTTTTCTACTTGATACTAATGATCTGGCCTCTTCTCCCATCTGATATTTGGTCTTCACTTTAAGGTGAAGATTGCAGTAGACTGTGCAGGTGCTGACTCGCCTATTAGCCTCTCCAGAATGCTGAGCCGTATTTCCCACTGGACCACTTCTGAGTTTTAAATTTTCTGGTGCTAAAATGAGAAAATTACTTTAACAAAATTGCTCAACTGTTCCCGTTTAGATCCCGTGTCCCTGATAGGGAAACCTCTCATTACCTCCACGAAAGTAACTTGCCATAACCAGCTGAACCTTTGTGTCGGGGGGGGGGGGAATGGAATGGAAGTCTATGGGGAGGGAATAGTTTAACTTAGACTGCATTCACCTCTAACTTTAAGACTATTACGACCAGATATTCTTCGGCCTCTCCTGAAACTTTAACTTTATCTCGTCCATCATGATGGATTGTTAGTCTACGCTTTTAGTTCCTCCCCTGTCGAGAGCTTATATGTAGAGGCGAATGTTCAGTCCTTGAACTCTCTGATGCCCCTTGTCTTTAAATATTTATCCCCTGACTTTTTTTCGGTATCTTTAACGCTCCTTTCAACAAGTTTAAATTTTTTCCTAATGTATTGTTACTAAGAGAACATTAAATGAATGTTTTGGCATGTACTGGAAGATGTCTTTACTGTTGTATCCAGCGTAGTGGGAATGGCATTAGTGTAGATTTATAAATGTACCAGTTTTATTTTTAAATTTTAATCACTAACTTCACGACTCTCCTGAATGACTTTATTCATTTACGACTATTTTATCTTATGAAATGGTTCATATCTTTGGGATTTTGACTTTAGCCGAAAGTTATTTATTTGCATACTTTTTGAGATGTGAAGTATGATTGGCTTAGTTTTAAAGGCTGATGTATCTTTAAGGATGGTTAGAGATTTTGGGCAGTGTAGACCAAATTTCTAATTGATTTAAATATTAAGTGCTTATAACTTGTATACTTAGCAAGTAGTCATTCTTGAGCAGAGGTCTTTTTGGTAATTGGTCTAAAATTACTGTGTATTTAAACTTTAGATAATGTCAAAAATTTTTAGGCTATATGGGTGATTTTACTGTATTGAGACTGCAATATCAGGTTCCGTGTAATAGGTTTTGAATTCCTCTTTTGATTAAAATGAATCCGTTAATGGATTAGTTTTATAAACTCGAACTGACTCTTTTCTTGTGCAATGATGTCACCTTGGGATACCATCCCCTGATCTCGTATAAACATAAACCTGAAAATATAAACACACTTGCAGTATAATATGATCCTTTATTGACAACGGTTTCGCCCACACAGTGGGCTTTTTAAAGTCACAAACAGATCTACCTGGGTGGAAGGTACGAGAGTATTTATAGTCAGGTTGAGAATGATTTACAGAGTGGGCCTAGTCTAAAATCTTGGATAGCTTGGAAGAGAGATTGGATAAGAATACAAGTAGACCTTCCATCGTGTCAAACACTGCAGTAGAAATGGATCCTTCACACAGAATACCTGGACCTTCTTCTAAAAGCTTATTCCGCAACAGACATAATTTTCTTTGGGACTGCATCAAAGAAAGTCTTGCCAAGATCTACTCCTCAAATTGCCAACATTAAACCTCCTTTCACCGCTACAGCTCCGACCTACCTTGAAGAGTGTGCAGGTGACTTGAACAATGCTACAATGAAAGCTTTTCTCAAAGCCAGAACACTGGGCACAGCACTGTGGCAGCATAAACAGACGCACAGCCGAAATCTTTCGAACATTTTACCACAGCGAATGTTCAACAGATCAGACTTTTTAGGAAAACTCCACTCTCTGCGATAAGTCGTTGGAAAATTTTTAGAAAAGACTGAAATTAATCACTATCTTTCATCTCTTCCACTGTCAACCACAAACTGAAGCCTCAGCTAGCCCTCAAATTCGCGCAACAGGAATTACGAAACCAAAAAAACTTCAGTTTCACGCCAAAACTAAACACAATGACTCATTTCCCTAAAAGGCTATCTTCAAGGCATCTCAGCGGCCATCCCGCTGTATAGCCCTTGGGGCTTAGCGCTTCTTTTGTTATAATAATAATCAGCGGCTATCTCAACATGCAGCTCCCCAGTCATACCTCGACGTTACATCACTGCAGAAGACAACGACCATCAGGGTTACCCCCGTGATGGAAGGGCGTTATCATGAACATTGACTATTACGGGAACAAAATGCTGGGTAGACTTGATGACCTTGATACCTACAAACCTCTCCACAAACAAAGTGACAACCTTACTGAAACATTTTTTCAGAGGATTCTCCGCATTCTGAGGGGGCTCGAACAAGGGAAGAAACTTGTGCGCACCATACCCAGCAACCCCAGATCTGCCTGAATGTACGGCCTGCCCAAAAACTCTCAAGCCTGTTATCCCATTGAAGCCCATATCTTCGGGAATGGGTAGTGCTCCCCACCAACTCGGGAATTCTCGCAAACACCTCTCTAAACTTTTGGGCACCATCAGTCCACACATCTCACACTCGGGTAATCTCAATCTCATTCGCAACATCAGGAAAAAGAAACTTTCCAGTCTTGACGTAACTTACCTATTCACCACAGTACCTACTACACAAGCCATCGATCTCTTGCGCAAGAAAATTGACGATTCACTTGATCTTCCTATTCCAGCCAGCGATTTCATCGACCTTGTTGAACTGTTTGCTGTACGTGTTTTCTTTCGAAATCTCCTCTTTCAGCAAACTTTTTGGGCTACCCATGGTTTTGCTACTCGGTGCCGGACTAGCGAACCTATACATGGGAAAGTCTGGAACAGCGTTTTTTTTTCCACCTTTATTCCATAGTCTGTCACCTGGGGTCCGTTATGTTGACAGTCTTGTCATAATTCCCAGACGGGTTCAACGTTCAAGCTCTCCAAGACAAGGTCAACCAGGGCGGGCCCTCGGTCCAGTTCACACTTGAAAGTCGACAACACTCTTCCTTTCCTCGATGTTCTGTGCAAAGTTTGACCATGAACTTCGATTTAGTCTATCGAAAACCCACAAACCAAAACTATCTTCTCACTTCTACTCTCACCATGACACCAAAACTAAACGTGGTGTAATTAAGGCTTTCCTGCGTTTCACTCAGAATCTGCAGCAATGAGTTCCTGTAATTGAAAAAGTATTTTCCAAACTTCACTATCCTCGTCACTTCATCAGACTGCAGACGACACATTAAACATCAACACACCCAGAGAAAAGACTGCCGAGAAGAGATAGTCCTCCCCACCAACTCCATTGCCAAAAAAGTTTCGAACATATTTTTCCCGTACCTCATTCCAAGTATCTACTTCCACGACCATCAATGAAAATTACCAGTAATAACAGGACAAGCTTCCATCCTCTGCAGGGGTATACATAATCCCTTGTAATGAATGTAGCAAAGTATACATGAGCAAAACATCAAGAGACCTCCAAACACTTATTTCAAAAGCCAATACGCAAGCAGGTCTGACGATCCAAGGAATGCCTGTGTACAACACCGTAATTCACACAACCATTTTAATCGACTACAGAAATTAGGGCTTATCGCCACAGAAGACAACTCAATACCAAAGAATCCTGGAATTATCGGGTTCTCTATATCCAACAACTTCAACCAGAACGGCTTCTATAACATAGCTGAACCATGGCCAAAAAACTCCTTCATCGCTATCCCACGTAAGAACTTTGGAATGAGGAACACTGCAGGTCTACTCATTTCTTATCCAACTCTTTCCAAGCTACCCGAGATTTTAATCTATAACCCCACTCAGTAGATCACGTGCAACATTCTCCCCCCTGACCCAGCATTCTGAACATGACTATACTCTCGTATCTTCCACCCCAGGTAGATCTGTTTGTGACTTGAAAAAAACCCCTTGTGTGGGCGAAAGTCAATCACATTATACTGCATTTGTTTTTTATTTTCATAGTGTCGTATTTATATATTTATTTCCACCAAACTAAACCTCGTTTTTAAGAAACCTCCCCCTTTAAAAAAAAAGCTTAAGTAATATAAATTTTTAAGGTCGTTTCAACCCATTTCTGTCTTATTATGAGATATAAAAACTTGTCTTTCCGTTTCGTGTGGTTGGTTTCTTCCTGGGGGGTTGCTACTGTTCGTCTCGCTTTTTTGACCCAACAGAAACTGGATAAGGTCTTTGACACGGCTTTTGGGGGTGGGGAAATTTTAAGCGGCAGCGACGCCAGGGGAAGGCAGCCTGGAACAACACTTTGCGCGCATTTGACACTTCCTTTCGCTCAGATAAGATGCAGGTTATTCGAAGATTGTAAAGAAATTGTAAAGTTTTCACTTATTTTGTTGCAGTGTTAAAATGTAAAAGCGTGTGGTAAAAATTTTTATTAATATAATTCTATAATAACCCCTCGAGAAAAATATTTTGAAAATTTAGAAATAGCCCTCTGGGCGACTTGTACATTTTGGGGGTAACAGAATTGGGCGATACTAAAGATCAAAAACGTCTTCAAAAGCGGGTGTGGAAGGGGGGGTTCCCTTTTTGGTGAAGGGGCGAATATCAAGGAATTTTACAGTTTTTGTCAATTCTTTTTGGGCCAAATCTAATTGTAAAATCTTCCCCCCTTTCTAATTTTCGGTCTTTTTGGTATTTTCCCTCGAAATCATACCTACTAGGGTTAGGGAAAGGGGTCGGGCCATCCCATTAGGGGAACTCGGGCTGTTTGCCGTGGAAAAGGCTGCCATTTTTCTGGAGGGTTGTTCTGGTATCCTTAAGATGTGTATGCTGGATCGGTTCATTTGCATGAAGAGGGGGGGGGTTTCGCCACCTACCCTATGCTGAGGGGCCTGTAAGTACGGGGGGGAAGGGGTGTAATGTATGGTCCCGAGACTAAAGCCTTCTACATTCGTATATTTTATACATGACCCACCCCTATGGGGGGTTTTAACCATGGCTATTTTTTCACTCCTGGCCACTTTCAGGGATGTCTTGTCGCAGTAAAGAGGGTTTTTTTAAAAGGAAAGGACCTTTTTGGTCTTCCCCAGACCGAACAAATTTCCCCCAATCCCCTCTAACCATCCCAACCCCCCTTTTCCCCACCCCCCCCCATCCCCCCCTTCCCGTTTTCAGCACTGGGTTTTCTCCCCAGGGACACAAGTTCCTGATAGGGGGAAGAACTGTGGTCCATCAATTCCATTTGGAAAGTTGCATCTTGGAGGGTACCTTTCGATTCCGGGAGGTGGGGGGCCGAAGGGGGTTTCGCTTTAGGGGGGTATCCGGGCCCCCCAGGCCCGAAAAAAATCGGTAAGGGAAGGGGGCTACCCGAAGTGTTTATGGCATAAAGGGGAGGGTATTCAGGTTCCATTTGCACGAACTACTTGGTGCTGGGGTCTTTTCCCAAACGCGAGGGGATTTACGGCCTTTTATTCCTCCAGAGCTCTCCCCGCGTCCCCCCCCCCCCTTTTTTTTTCTCTCCTAAAGCGGGGAACTAACCCGATCCTCCGGGAATGTTTCGCCTGCATCTCATTTGCCACTCTTCGGGGCCCCTTCTAAACCCCTTATTTCTGCTGGGCCATTTCTTCACCCACTCCACGTACAAGGGTTTCCCCCAAATCCTTTGATACATACCTCATACAAACGACCCAAAACCCTTAAATGATGGGACCCCGATTACTTTTCACTTGCCCAGAAAGACCGCACAACATTCCTCCCCCGCAGGGCTTTCCAAGTAGACAATGGACTTCTTTGTAACTACAACTGACATACTTTCTTTCAGATCATAGTATCAGCAAGGAGTTCCCATGCCATGTTGGTAGAGATATTTCATTTCATGCTCTCACGAGCGGTGCATGCATAGTCACAGTAGAAGCGGCTCCTGATCTTGCCACCATACTCTAATATTCCTGTAACAATTCACAAACCATTCTCTGGTTTTGTGGTACTGTCATTCTACCTTGTACAGTTCAGTGTAATTTCCAGACATGGTGACATTCTGGAACAGCTTGCACTCTGAAGTCCCAAATCTCAAAGTAAACATGTAATGTCCTACCTGCACGTGGGTGGAGAGACTACCCTTTTAATGTAGCTCTTAACTTTTGACTGCCGAGAGCTTCCCTCTGTTCATATCGTGGGACACCATTTAAGTCTGGAAGGTGATACCTACAGTGTAGAAAGTGCTGGTGTTTTGACCATTTAGAACAATATTGTGGGTCCATGGTAATGCCCAGTCTGTGGTACCGACGACCATACCAATACATCTTAGTCTACCTCTTGCCTTAATTGTAATGAAGTTCTCCTATCTCATTCTTGTCATGGACAAGTTTACTTAAATGAATGGGAAATCTGTTCTCAAACAAGGCTTTCCTTACACCATGGCACTCGTCTGTGCCTCCACGGACGACTAATCCGTATTTCTTCTTATCGAGTTACTGAAGACTCTCAACCTCTGGGGACCAACTTTGCAGTCTCCCCTGTAGTCAAAACTTCGTCACCTCTGTATCTCTTCGACAGTCCTGGACCCAGAGGACCCTACCTCGTCACCTCTTAATTTTCTCGACTCTTCTCTCTCGCATGTTTGTCTAAAAGACCTCTCGCAACAACTGACCTTCGTCCCTCTACTTCTCCGAAGCCCTCCCCCCCCCCCCCAAAAAAAACCCTTTGTATAAATCTCCATCAACCCTTCATTCACTTATCCTACCCAGACATTTTTTTTTTTCTTTCCAGTCTGTACCTATTACTAGATCTGTACAGTACCTTCTACTGTCCCCTCCCAAGCTTCTTGGTTACCTCTAGCCTCTTCCTCCCCTACGTTAGTACATTTGTCCTCTTCAAGGGGGGCTCCTTGGCGTGGTGAAGAGGCTCTTGGTCTGGGGAATTAGCCCTGTCGGTCTTCTTCCTCAGACCGAACCTAATTACCCCCCATTCTCCCCTCCCCTATCCCATCCTCCCCATCCTCCCCTTTTTCCATTCCTCCTCCTCCTCACCCCTCCCTTTTGCCCTTCCTCTTTTTGGCCTTCGGGATTTCTCCCACAGGCGCCCTAGTTCCTAGGGAGGGGGAAAAGGGCACCGGGGTCCATCCCATTCCGTTGAAAGGGTTTTTGGCGGTGGCGTAGTTTGCCCGTGGAATCTGGGTTGCCTAGGGATGTTTCCCCAAACCCTCTCCGGTATCCCGAGTAGCTTTGGGTGTCTTTTGGG
>NC_069473.1:2067733-2100412 GCF_026875155.1 Cherax quadricarinatus
GCGGTTCGTACGTTGTGGCCGATTATATTTTATGTGCAGGGGTTTAGAGGCACGTGAAGGTAATAGTAGAATTCGGGTTTTAGCGAGAACGATTTATAGGACAAAGTGTCGAAATAGGTTGGTATATGAGGGGAGATGGGAGAAAGACTTCCCATATGAATATAAAGCCTTGGAGTTAAGATATTTGAGATAGTTTGTGAGCATTCAGTGGGTAATCTAATGGGCTGGTCAGCTGTGACTAATTGTGAATAATAGTTATTTGAATGTTTTGTTATCTCCATGTGTATATACGTCTCCTGTGTGATGGTGACGCCGCTGTATCT
Organism: Cherax quadricarinatus; assembly: GCF_026875155.1. Taxonomy (NCBI): domain Eukaryota; kingdom Metazoa; phylum Arthropoda; class Malacostraca; order Decapoda; family Parastacidae; genus Cherax; species Cherax quadricarinatus. The sequence goes on from NC_069473.1 coordinate 2,068,057, forward strand.
GTTAAGGCTTTGTATGTACAGAAGTTCAAAGGTCTTCCGTCATTTATCTCTCGATACAAGTCATTGTTGTATATTGTACAGATGTGCTTCTAGCAAAGGTGATCGGCTCTTATTTATGTTTATTACTTTATGCCGTGTTATAGTGCGCTTTTCAGTAATTGCTTGCATTATTTTTTCTTTGTGTTTATTTGAAATGTAAAATATCACATCGTAAATTTGTTTTGTTGGATGTTTTTATTTTTGTGATTTGTAGTGTTATCCAGTTCCTTCTTTGAATTGTAAATACTATGACAAGACCCCGTGATAGTCACCTAAATTAATGTTTGAGTATTGTGGTGCTCTGGTGGGCACCTGAGTCTTAGATTAAGTCTTGAATACGTGTGTGTTTGACAGGCGGAAGCCATACCTAGTAATGTGCCAGATGTAGTGTTATGTTGTGTATACGTGATTATTTGTGAATGTCATTGTGTGTGTTTTTATCACAATGTTTATTGTACAATCTTCATAATTTTCAGTGTTTGATGTTGTTTACATGACTCACGAAATCGTAATGACACAATTGCAAAAAAGCCATACCACGGGTGGGGGATAGAACCCGTGATCAATGTCTCAAAACTCCAGACCGTCGCGTTAGCCACTGGACAGCTAGCCACAATAAGATTCGTCCAACTAGGTATATTTCTACACCACAGGAAGGTTAGCACAGGCACCACTGAGACCACAAATGCAAGTTTTTACAGACGAATCTCAAAGCCGTCAATATGACTCAAAATCGTAATGACACGATCGCAAACAAACCTAGTTTACGAATCTTATTGTGGCTAGCTGGTCCAGTGGCTAACGCGACGGTCTGGAGTTTTGAGAAACTCTTATCGCGGTTTCTATCCCCGCCCGTGGAATGGTTTGATGTTGTTTGTTGGACACACTTGTTCATACCATTGTAATGTGTTTTTATTATATATAACCTTGTTAGTGGTGTTCTTAAATAAAAAGAAAAATACCACTGTAATGTATGTGTGTTGTGTGAGAGAGTGTAATACCACTGTAATATACGGTGTGTTGTGTGTGAGGGTATATTACCATTGTAATATATGGTGTCGTTATTGTGTGTTAGGGTTATTGGGATTCTTGTGCATTAACTTTTTTCGTGCATCCTTTTAATATATTTCTGTCACTTTGTATTGCATTGTTTTAAATAAAAAAAAATAGCAAACCGAGTACAGTAACAGGCAGCTACGGTGAAAAGCTCTATTCCACAAGGCACAGTACTCCCATCCTAGTACTCATCCTAATATCTGACATAGACAGAGATGTAAGCCGCAGCTCTGTCTTTCTTTATGGATGACACTCGGATTGCCATGACAGTGACCTACATCGAAGACACTCCAAGCGGACATCAACCAAATCTTCAAATGGGCCACTCAAAACAATATGAAGTTTAATGAAGAGAAATTTCTACTACTCATTATTATTATTATAATCAAAAAGAAGCGCTAAGCCACAAGGGCTTATACAGCGCTGCAGGGTAGGAAGGAGACGAGGGTATTGGATGGCAGAAGGGAGGAGGGATATCAGTAGGTTACAGAAACAGCGGGGCAGGGATAGTACAGGGGTAGAGGGGTAGCAAGAGATTGAAGTAGAAAGGGCTGAAGGTATCAGAATTTGTGAAGTCAGTTGTTGTCAAAAAGTCAATGAGAGAGTCCGGATGAAAGGGGTCCATCAGCGAGAAGGGAGGTAAAGAGAGAGCAGCGGAGTGAAGACGACGATGGAGGTAAATTCTGCGTGCTCGTTGATTAAAGTGGGCAGTCCAACAGAATGTGGCTGACTGATAATGGAGCTTGGCAATTCTCACAGAGAGGAGCAGGGCGCCTCTCCATGAGATATCCATGAGTAAGACGAGTATGGCCATGCGGAAGCGGGAGAGAGTAATCTCCCAACCTCGACACTGGTGATAAGAAGACGGCCAGTAGCCTATACTTGGTTTAATAGATTGAAGTTTGTTGCCGAGCTAGTAGACCAACGGTTGTTGCCAACGGGTGTGAAGGGGGGAAGATATTGCAGCAAAATAGTCCGTAAATGGAATACCTCTTATGAAACTGGTAGGTCATATACTGCTGACCGCGCAGCAGTGTCTGCTGTTCATTGCCCTGTACGTCAACATGACCAGGGACCCAACAAAAAACAATATCTTTATGCTTGGTAAGATGCGGCATAGCCAAAGTTGGATACGGAGGACTAAGGGGTGAGGTGTATCAAATTTCTGTATAGCCTGTAAAGCACTAAGGGAGTCTGAGGAAAACCACAAATGATGACATAGGCATAGATGTAATACGGATAATGTGCTGCAAGGATGGCATACAATTCAGCAGTAAAAATACTAGCGAAGATAGTAAATGCCCTATACGATGCTGTCCGGAAACACTGCTGCAAATCCTACGCCGTCAGAAGACTTAGAGCCATCTGTGTACACAGCAATGGCATGAGAATGAGAGTGAAAGTGGTCAAGAAAAGAGAGCGGGAAGCGACCGTAGACAGTTGGGCTTTCGAGCAAGGGAGAGAGAAAGAACAGACTCGAACAGCTGGAACTTCCCAGGGGGGTAGGGAAAAGTGAGATGCTACGTGAACATAGAAAGGTGGTAATTGAAGAGAAGACAAGAGCGAATGAAGGCGAAGAGAGAAGGGACGGTGCAAACAGGGGCGGCGACAAATAAAGAATGTCTACTAATATCGGTGACCATTCTATAAATGGAAGGATTGCGGAGATCATGAGAGCGTACATAGTAGCGAAGGCATTGGGCATCACGGCGATCGGATAAGGATGGAACGTTCACTTCTGCATCCAGGCTCTCGACAGGGGAAGAGAGAAAAGCACCAAGGCATAAATGTATCCTTGGTGATGAATGGGGGTTAAGGTTAGAGAGAGTAGCAGGAGATGCCGCTGAAAAGATCTGGTCACCATAATCAAGTTTCGATAAAATAAGGGTGGAATGTAGGGGAAGGAGGGTTCGACGATCAACTCCCCATGAAAGATGAGCAAGGTTTTAAGAAGGTTCAGCCGGCTGTGACAGTTGCTTTCAGAGAGGTAATGTGAGGTTTCCAGGATAACTTACGATCAAGAGGGGGCCAGAAACTTGACTGTATCACGTTCAGGGATACGGGAGCCATAGAGGTACAAAGGATGATCGGAGATGACAGAGCGTCTAGTGAAAGTAATTTGGTGGGTTTTAGTGCTGGAAAATTTAAACCCACTGTGGGTGGCCCAATTGGAAACACGGTCGACTGCATGCTGGAGAGAAACTGTAATGAGGTGACAGTCAGCGCCTGCACAGGCAATAGTAAAGTCATCAACATGGAGTGATGACCAAATATTTGATGGAAGACTAGAGGCCAACTCATTAATAGCAAGGAGAAAAAGTGTTGTGCTCAGAACACATCCCTGGGGGACACCTTCAACTTGGATAAAGTCCAGGGAGAGCACATTATTAACCCGAACACGGAAATGCCTGTCAGTTAAAAAGTTCTTAATGGAAGGATGGTAGATTGCACTCGAAGGCCTAAGGAGTGGGCTTGGGCTAAAAATATTATACCTCCAAGTGGTGTCATATGCCTCCTCAAGGTCAAAAAATATGGCAATAACTGAGTGATTATTTGCAAAGGCATTACGAACATACGTATCCAAGTGTAGTAAGGGGTCTATGGTAGAACGTCCCTTACGAAAGCCATATTGTCGAGTGGAGAGACTGTTGTGTGTCTCTAAATACCACACTAAACGTCTATTTACTAGGCGTTTCCATCAATTTGCAAACTGCACTAGTAAGAGCAATGGGACGATAGTGGGAGGTTTCATGTCCCGTAATGCCTGGTTTGCGGAAAGGGGAAACAATGGCGGATTTCCACAGCTGTGGAAGAACTCCTTGTGACCAAATAGATTGTAAAGGCGTAATAGGACTGCAACGGCTAACTGATGTAAATGTTGTAGCATACGAATATGAATGTCGTCGGGCCCAGCTGCCGATGATCGGCAAGCTGAGAGTGTTGCATCCAGTTCTTGAAGTGTAAAGGCACATACTGTTCTTCTCTGAGAGAAGAAAAGCCCAAGGGTGCTAACTCTCTGGCAGACTTTGAGGAAAGAAATGAGGATCATACATGGAGTCCCTGAGAAATACTGACCAGATGATTGCCAATTTCATGGCAACATCTAGTGGGTTTGCTATATCAACACTGGCACCCGCAGAAACAGGAGCTGGGTCAGGAGAATATTTACCACTCAGTTTACGTACTTTTTCCAGACTGCACTCATAGAGGAAGTAGAGGTGATGGTGGAGACATAATCTCGCCAGCAAGTGCGTTTAGCATCACGGATGACACGGCGAGCGATCGCACACTTCTGCTTAAAATCAAGAAGTCTCTCCGTGGTTCTATTGTACTGGTACCTGCCCCATGCAGCGTGTTTCAAACATACTGCACGAGCACAAGCAGGAGACCACCAAGGCACGCATTTCTGAGAATGCCTGCCCGAACTTTGCGGTATAGAATGAGAAGCTGCGGTTAAAACGGAGGACGATAAGAGGTGTAAAAGCTCATCGATGTAAAAGGCACATTATACTGTTCTTCTCTGAGAGAAGAAAAGCCCAAGGGTGCTAACTCTCTGGCAGACTTTGAGGAAAGAAATGAGGATCATACATGGAGTCCCTGAGAAATACTGACCAGATGATTGCCAATTTCATTGGCAACATCTAGTGGGTTTGCTATATCAACACTGGCAACCCGCAGAACAGGAGCCGGGTCAGGAGAATATTTACCACTCAGTTTTCGTACTTTTTTCCAGACTGCACTCATAGAGGAAGCAGAGGTGATGGTGGAGACATAATCTCGCCAGCAAGTGCGTTTAGCATCACGGATGACACGGCGAGCGATCGCACACTTCTGCTTAAAATCAAGAAGTCTCTCCCTGGTTCTATTGTACTGGTACCTGCCCCATGCAGCGTGTTTCAAACGTACTGCACGAGCACAAGCAGGAGACCACCAAGGCACGCATTTCTGAGAATGCCTGCCCGAACTTTGCGGTATAGAATGAGAAGCTGCGGTTAAAACGGAGGACGAGAAGAGGTGTAAAAGCTCATCGATGGAGGACGAAGAAGGAACCTCTCTAAAAACAGTTAGGTGTGAGTAAAGGTTCCAATTTGCCTGATCAAATTGCCAGCGTGGGATGCGAAGAGGTGGTGAATATGAAGGGGAAGTAAGAATGATTGGGAAATGATCATGTCATATAAGTCCAGGAGAACAGACCAAGTGAAGTCTAATGCGGCGGAGGAAGAGCAGACTGAGAGATCGATGCAAGAGAGGGGTGTGAGTCCGAGGATCAAAAATGGGTGTGAGTACCTGTATTTAAAACTGGAGAGGGTGGGTGGCAAGAAAAGCCTCTAACTGAATGCCAGGGGGAATCACAGTGAGACCCCCCCCAGAGGAAATGGTGGGCATTAAAATCACCAAGTAACAGAATCGTTGGCTGTAATGACGAAACAAGAAAGGCAATATCTGGAATAGATAATGCCCGAGAAGGAGAGAGATATAAAGAACAGAGCATATACCACCTATGCAAGTGAATATGCAGCGAAGTACGAACAAATAGCTGATGGTACGGAATATCAGTGCGTAGAAGAAGGGCACTTGCATTAAAGGTCCCATCAGGAAAAGGATCAGAAGAATTACAAAAAATTTTATAGCCTGAGATGGGAGAGATAACAGCAGAGTGTAATTTTGGTTCCTGTAAGCAAACACCAACAGGGGAAAACTGGGAGAGTAACATCTGGAGCTCACCCCGATTACCCCTGAGGCCGCATATATTCCACTGTAAATAGGCCATGACTGGCAATGATAAAGATACCTGAAATCCACAGGTAAGGGTTCCTACGGACTAGAGGGGTTAGGAAAGTCCAATGCGGAGGCAGTGGAAAACGTCAAGCAGTGAAGGGAAACGGTGCGCTGGAGAAGAAAGGAGTTTCGCAGATGGAGCAGGGGAAAGAGAGAAGGAGTGGAGGGTGGATCCAGTGTCCATTGAGGGTTTTGGGTTTATCTGCAATTTATTCAGAGATTGCTTCAAGTGTTTCAGAATTCAGAGGCGTCGAATGGGAGAAAAATATTGGAAATGGTAGGGGGAGGATGAGTACAGATTGGAAACTGTATTGGACTGTCCAAGGTAGGGGGGGGGGCGAAAGGGTGGAGGAACTGGAAAAGTGTGGAAGGGGACAGAAAGGCAGAAACCTGGGAGGTGGCAGAAGAGGAAGAACTTGGGAGGGAACAGGGGAGGAAGGTACAGTACGAGGAGGAGGGTGAACCTTTTACACTTGTAACAGAGCAGTGAGAGGGGGAGAACCAGGTACAGAGACAGGGAAGGTAAAATGAGGAGGTGGGAAGATTTAGTAGGGGGTGGGAACAGACCTTTTTTGACTTTTTTAGAAGTAGAGGGACGATTGGGAGGAGGTGTCATACGAGTTCTTGTCTTTACTGAGGTTGTGACGGAGAAACAAGAAGAAGCGAGATCAGACTGAGGCGTTTTGAAGTGGGAAGTCTGAGCCGAGGACAGCAAAAGAATAAGATACAGGAGTGGGCTATGGGAGAGGTTAACACAGAGGTGGGTGCAGAAGATGGGATACCCGAAGTGGAGGGACATTTTGAAACACGGGGAATAAGAAACACGAGGTAGTCTCCCTTGCAGGCGGAGATAAGAAACTGCCATGGCATAAGGGAGACCTTCTGCCTCTTTGAGGTAATGGATTTCCCGCTCGTTTAAGTAGACTTGAAAACGGCGAGAGTACGAAGGGTGAGCCTCATGACAATTAAGGCAAGAGGGAGGTTGTTGCAAGAGTATAGAATGGTCATCGGCACAACAGACTGGGCATTTCGGCGATAGATCTGCGATAATTTGTGGATGGCCAAATCGCCAGCAATTTTTTCGCTGTTGCGGTGTAGGGATCACTTTCAAAACTTGTAACCGATTCCTGCTACAAAAAACTGAGGATGGAAGTTCATGGCTGTCAAAAGTTAAACGAGCCACTTGCTAGGGTATCGTCTCCCCCACAGGCGGGGAAGAACGTAAGTGTCTACCTTGAGGATTGGGAGATCTTGGAGTTCCAGCTGTTCAAGAATGTCAGTGCTACATGTCTGGAAATTTTTTTGAACTATGGTATAGGGCAGAAATGACAGTACCACTACAAGAATTGGGGGAATGATGTTTTCAATAGTGACAGGAACAGTATCGATATGGGAAAGACGAGAAAGCTCATGAGCCTGGGTAGCATTTGTACGGTGATGATGCGCGTACCGCTCTTAAGAGCATGAAAAGAAATATCTTTACCAACATGGCGTAGGAGTGCCTTGCCAATACTGTGGTCAGAAAGATAGTCGTAGAGGAAGTCGTTCGTAAAGTGAAGAATTTAGTCCATTGTGCAGTCTGAAACTGAGCGTGGAAGGTAGTGAAGGACGTGTCGTCTTTTCTGAGAAGAACGAGAAGGTGGAGAAAATATCATCAGAGGTAATTGTCAATTTGGGGTTTTAGGCGTGGGACCAGAGTTGGGTCCCGGCGTGGAATGGCTCGCGATTGGAAAATTGCCGCACGTTAGAGGGAGAGGCCGGAAGGGATAATCAGAGGGGAGCAAAAGGGCAGATAAATTGAAGGAGTCAGTCGAGGCCTCAGTACCTGAAACGGGGTGAGGAAACAGCACGGCAAGAGGTACAGAGGCATTAGGAAGTGTTTCCCAAGAGTGGTCCAAAAGATGAGGCGGGGTCAGGGAAAGGGATGCGGTATCAAGAAGGGGCCCGGGAGTAGCAGGTTCATGGACTAGGGCTGCCATGGTTAGGTTAGTTCTTTCTTTTTGTTTTAAGAAAAAAAAGAAAGAAAATAAATAATAAAAAAAAAAATAAAAAAGGGGGGGACCGGGGAGGGATAGTTCCTAGGAGGAATGAAAGGGCAGAAATCTCCCCCCGCGCCCCAAAAGGACCTCAGCACCACAAGTAGCAAATGCAGGGATGGAACCCATGCCATACCCTACCCATCATGCCAGTAAACCGGCAATCCGGGATAGCAACCTCACATCTGCCGAGCTACCTCGGTGGACAAAAGAGAGGGCGGCTGGAAATTCCCCCCACAAAAGCAAAATCTCTTCGGGCCACCACCCCTGGAATCCGAAAGGTGGCTTCCAGAGATACACCTGTCGCCGAGAGACACCCAAAGCCCCCTCCAGGATTTCCAGAGAGGGATCGGGACATCCCCAGGCAATCCAGATTCCACGGCAAAACTACGCCACCTCCAAGAACCTAACAGAAGGGGATGGGTCCCGGTTTCCTTTCCCCTACCTGGAACTAGCATGTCTGTGGGAAAAAAAAAAAGAAAGGCCAAAAAGGAAGGGCAAAAAAAGGGGGGGTGGGGAGGAGGAGGAGGGAAAAAAAAAAGGGGGGGATGGGTGGGATGGGATAGGGAACGGGGGATTGGGGGGTAATTAGCTTCTGTCTGAGGGAAAGGGGACCGACAGGTCTAATTTTCCTCTGACCAAGAGCCTCTTCACCAAGCCAAGGAGCCCCCCTTTAAGAGGTTTCTATACTCAGATATGGAAAATTTGAGGAAATTAAAACTTCAGGGGATACAACAATTTCTAATCATACAATTGAGCAAAATAATGTGAAGGACCTGAAGCGAAAATGCCAGAGGATCTCACCTTCAAAGACCACAACAATGTATCCACCGCATCTGTTTGGGAAAAATGATAGAATGGATAATGAGAACCTTCAAAACTTGGGACGCCAAGCCCATGTTTTAAGTAAGTTTTTTTAAGGTATACACAAATACAGTTACATAGAATTATCATACATAGCAGCATATGTGTAGAGAACCTGGGATAACACAAAAAATCAGACAGTGATTATTTCCATTGGGGTCCTTTTACCTTATTATTATTATAATATAAAGGCTTAATATTTTCTTATTATTCTATAATGAAGATAACATCTTATTACCATACTGAAAAGACTTACTACACGGGGGGTCATTGAGACTATCTACTACACGAGGGTCTTTGCTAGGAATAAGATAAAATTACACTTGTGTTAGCTAAAAAAATAAAAAATCATTCCCCTCCCTTTCTGTAGCTACATTCTCAGACACCTTTTGGCACTCTTCTTGAACTGGTTCATGCTATGACTGGCTTTGACATGGTGCAGGAAGTCTGTTCCATTCCTTTATTGTTGTACAATAAAAGGTGTTTGAAGCCTGGCCAATGACTGGGGTACTACAAAGTTGTGCTCTCTCCCTCTAGTACTATAATTGCTTTGGTTCCCAACCTTGACAAAATTGACAGCAAGATATTCTGGACACTGATTGTTAGCAATTTTTATAAACATGATTTAGCTTCAGTTGTTTTACTCTGTCTTCAACATTCTGCATATCCAACTTCTGTAATTCATTCTAGCCTACATGCTCTCTTGGACCAGGCACAGGATGAATCTTACGATTTTGTTCTGGGTGATTTGCAGTCTATCTTTCAGTTTTTTTTTTGTCAAGGCAGAGCACCATGAAGAGCAAGCGTAATCCATATGACACTGTTAAGGGCTAGACATAGGGTCCTGCGAGCCTCAGTAGGTAGACACTGTGCTTGTCTATAGAGGAACTTCAGTCTGGCATTCGCTTTCTTTACTACATTGTTCTCTATCAATTCTCCTGACATGCATGGGTCAAAGGGGATTCCCAGATATTTTACTGATGAAACCAAAGTGATGGGCTCCCCATTACACTGGACATGAAAATTATTTACCCTTCTCAGTTTATGTTCCGTGCCAAAGAGAATGGCTTCAGTTTTTCCGAGGTGTAATGATAGTTTGTTGTCTACTAACCATTTGCTGCAGGACTCCAGTTCAAGCGTCAATACATTAGATATACCTTGTGGGTCTTTACCTAATACTAACAGAGCACTGTCACTGCATACAGTAGGAGTTTGCACTGTGACACTGATAGGCATGTCACTGATATAACAAGAATAATAAGGGTCCCAGAATACTACCTTGGGGAGCTCCACATGCTATTGGCAGTGGTTCTGATGCCGTTTTGTTGATTTTGACAATTTGTCTTCTTGCTGCTAAGGTAGGACTTAACAGTCTACAGATACCAATACCGATAGCTTGAAGTTTCTTACATAATTATTTTGGTTGACAGCATCGAAGGCCTTTTGCAGGTCTAGGTTACCATAACCTATGGGTTCCCCATTGACATTTCAGTTCTCAGGTAATACATCAGATTAATAAGGGAGGTTGTCGGTTGAGTAAGATCTTCTAAAGCTCAATTGATGACAATGGAGAATGTTGTCATTAAGATACTTAACTTCTTGACAGTACACCGCCCTCTCTAGAATTTTGGATATTATACTGAGTATACTAACAGGCCTATATTATTATTATTATAATAAAAAAAGCAGTGCTAAGCCACAAGGGCTATACAGCACTGCAGGGTAGGGAAGGAAGCGAGGGTATCGGGCGGTAGAAGGGGGAAAGGATGATTAGTAGGTTACAGAAAACAGCGGGGCAGGGGATAGTGCGGGGGTAGGGGGTAGCAAGAGATTGAGGTAGAAAGGGCTGAAGGTATCAGAGTTTGTGGAGTAAGTCAGTTGTCAAAAAGTCAACGAGAGAGTCAGGATGAAAGATGGGTCCATCAGTGAGAAGGGAAGGTAAAGAGAGAGTAGTAGAGCGGAGACGACGTTGGAGGTAAATTCTGCATGCTCGTTGATAAATTGGGCAGTCTAACAGAATGTGGCCGACCAATAATGGAACCTGACAATGCTCACAAAGAGGATCAGGGCGCCTCTCCATGAGATGTCCACGAGTAAGACGAGTATGGCCAATGCGAAGGCGGGAGAGAGTAGTCTCCCAACCTCGACACTGGTGACAAGAAGACGGCCAGTAACCTATACTCAGTTTAATGGAACAAAGTTTGTTATTTAGCAGAGCAGACCAACGTTGTTGCCAATGGGTGCAAATGTGGGTAGCTATTACAGCAAAATAGTCGAGGGGCAGAGATGGAGCCCCAGAGAAATGCAGACCAGATGAGTGCCAATTTCAATGGCAACATCTAGAGGGGTTGCTATATCAACACCAGCAACCCGCAGAACAGGAGCCGGGTCAGGGGAATATTTACCACTCAGTTTCCGTACTTTTTTCCAGACTGCACTCATAGAGGAAGCAGAGGTGGTGGTGGACACAATCTCGCCAGCAAGTGCGTTTAGCGTCACAGATGACATGGCGAGCGATCGCATGCTTCTGCTTAAAATCAAGACGTCTCTCAGTGGTTCTATTATACCAGTACCTGCCCCATGCAGCACGTTTCAAACGTACTGCACGAGCACAAGCAGGACACCACCAAGGCATGCATTTCTGAGTATGCCTGCCCGAGGTTTGGGGTATAGAATGAGAAGCTGCGGTTAAAACCGAGGACGAGAAGAGGTGTGAAAGTCATAAATAGAGGACGAAGAAGAAACCTAAATTTAAAAAACAGTTGTGAGTAAAGGTCCCATTTGCCCAATCAATTTGCCAGCGTGGGTTAAGAAGAGGTGGCGATTATGAAGGGGAAGTAGAATGATTGGAAAATGATCGCTGTCATGTAAATCTGGGAGAACAGACTAGGTGAAGTCTAGTGCGGCGGAGGAAGAGCAGACTGAGAGATCAATGCAAGTGTGTGTATGGTATGAGGATCAAAATGGGTGTGAATGCCTGTATTTAAAATTATAGAGGGGTTGGGAAGCAAGAAAAGCCTCTTGCTGAATGCCACGGGAATCACAGTGAGACCTCCAGAGGAAATGATGGGCATTAAAATCGCCAAGTAACAGAAGTGGTGGCGGTAATGACGAAACAAGAAAGGCAATACCCGGAATAGATAATGCTCGAGAAGGAGAGAGATACAAAGAACAGTGTATACCACCCATGCAGGTGGATACAGGCTGCTGTGTAATGCAGCAAAGTATGAACAAATAGCTTTAAATTTTACGGAATATCAGTGTGTAGAAGAAGGGCACTTTCATTAAGGTCCCATCAGGAAAAGGATCCGAAGAATTTCAATAAAAATTTTAGCGTGAGATGGGATAGATAACAGCAAATTGGGAAAGCAACGTCTGAAGCTCACCCCCATTACACCTGAGGCCGTGTATATTCCACTGTAAATAGGCCATGATTGGCAATGATAAAGATACTAGAAATCCACAGGGAAGGGTACTTACGGATTGAGGGGTTAGAAAAGTCCACATGCGGTGGCGCGGAAAAAGTTCAAGCAGCGAAGGAAAGGTGCGCTGTGAAGAAAGGAGGGTTTTCACAGATGGAGAAGAGGGGAAAAAAGAAGGAACAGTGGGGTGGATCAGTGTCCATTGATGGTTTGGGTGTCTGCAATATATTCAGAGATTGCTTCAAGTGTTTCGGAGTTCAGAGACGCCCTATTGCAGACAATATCGGAGATAGGAGGAGGAGGAGTTTGAGTAAAGATCGGAACTGTAAAGGGCTGTACCCAAAGGTAGGGGGGAGGGCGAAAAGGGTGGAGAAACTGGAGAAGTGTGGGAGGGGGGCAGAAGAGGCAGAAACCTTGGGAGGTGGCAGAAGAGGAAGAAACTTGGGAGGGGACAGGGGAGGAAGGGGACAGTACGAGGAGGAGGATGAACCTCCACACTTGGGAACAGTGCCAGCTAAAGGGAAGACCCAGGTACAGAGACCGGGAAGGTAAGATGTGGAGGTGGATGAAGGGACGAGGGGTTAAAGGAGATTTTGTAGACTTCAGAGAAGTAGAGGGAAGATTGGGGGGGTGTCGTACGAGATTTTGTCAATACTGGGGTTTGTGAGGGAGAACACAAAGAAGTGAGAACAAACTGAGGTGTTGAAGTAGGGATGTCTGAGCCCAGGGACAGCAACATAATTAGATACAGGATTTGACTATGGGACTGGCAACCGCAGAGGAGGCTGCAGAAGATGGGACCCCAGAAGTGGGGGGACGTTTTAAAAACAAGAATAAGGAACATGGGGTAGTTTTCCATTGGATGCGGAGATGAGAAACTGCTTTTAGCATAAGGGAGGCTTTCTGCCTCTTTGAGGTAACGAATTTCCCGCCTCATTTAAGTTAGACCTGGTAACGGCAAGAGTACGAAGGGCGAGCCTCATGACATTAGGAAGAGGGGAGGTCGACTGCAAGATGTTTTTAGAATGGTTCATTGGCACCACAGACTGGGCAAATGGCTATAGATCTGCAATATTTTGCTTGGTGGCCAAATCGCCAGCAATTCCTGCACTGTTGTGGTGTAGGGATCACCTTACGAACTTGTAATCGATGTCTGCTACATAAACAGAGGATGAGGGGTTCACGGCTCTAAAAGTTAAACGAGCCACATTGCAAGGGTATCGTCTTCGCCCGCGGGCAGGAAGAACATAAGTGTCTATCTTGAGAATTGGGGATCTTGGAGTTCCGTTGTTTGAGAATGTTATTGCCACATGTCTTGAAATTGTTAGACTATGGTATAGGGCAGATAACAGTGTCATAACAAGAATTGAGGGATGATATTTTTCGATGTGATAGGAAAAATTATCGATATGTGAAAGAAAAAGATCATGAGCTTGGGTAGATTCTGGCTGTGATGATGTGCATATCACTCTTAAGAGCATAAAGGAATTTTCCATACCAAAAATGGCGTAGGAGCGCTTTGCAATACTATGGTTGGAAAAATAGGCAGAAGAAGAAGTCGGTCTTAAAAAAAAGAATTTAGTCCATTGTGTGGTCCGAAACTGAGTGTGGAGAGGGAGTGCATGACGTGTCGGTCTTTTTTAAGCAGAATGGGAAAGGGAACAAAGTAACATCATCAGGAGATTGTCGTTGGGTTTAGAAGTGGGACCAGAGTTGGTCCGACTTTGGGGCAGGCTGGAGTTTTGAAAATCGCCCCACCTTTGAGGGAGAGGCTGGAAGCATAGTCAAAGGAGAGCGGAGGTTTAGACAAATCAAAGGAGTCAGTCGAAACCCCGGCACCTGAAGGGGTGACGAAACAGCACCAGCAAGAAAGGTACAGGGGCATTAGGAGTGTCCGAAGAGGTGGCCAAAAAATGAGGCGAGGTCAGAACAGGGGCGGTAAAAATAAAGGGGCCCGGGGGAAGTGGGGTCATGGATCGGGTACTCACTGGTTAGGTTACTTCTTTTTTTTTTGTTTTTTAAAAAAAAAAAGAAAAAAAAAATAAAAATAAAAAGAATAAAAAAAGGGGAAGACCTGGGGGGATAGTTCTAGGGGACGAAAGGGCCAGAAATCTCCCTTAATGCCCAAAAAGCCCTCAGCACTGCAAGTAGCGAGATGCGGCTTGGAAACCCGTGCCATACCTCCCCTTCTCCCAGAAAACTAAACCCGGGATGAACCCCTCACATGCTGAGCTCCCTCGGTGGACAAAAGAGAGGGCGCCGGTATTGCCAAAAGCTCTCCTTCAGCCACCACCACTACGCCCCCAAAAAACCTCAACAAAAGGGGATGGCCCCCGGTCCCCTTTTCCCCTTACTAGGAAAATTTCCATAGGAAAAAGGGAAGGGCAAAAGGGAGGGTGGGGGAGGAGGGGGAAAGGAAAAAGGGGAGGAGGGATAGGGGGAAAGGGGGGATTGGGGGGTAATTAGGTTCGGTCTGGGGAAAGGGGACCCCAAAAGGGTTTAAATTCCCCAGACCAAGAGCCTTTTCACCACCCAAGGAGCCCCCTTGAAGAGGAACAGGGCCCATAGTTGTTACATCTTTTATTTTATAATCAAAAAGAAGCGCTAAGCCCAAAAGGGGTATACAGCACTCCAGGTAAGGAGGAAGCGGGGTATTGGGTGGCAGGATGGGGAGGGTGTCAGTAGGTTAAGAAAACAGCGGGGGGCGGGGGTAGTGCGGTGCAGAGGGTAGCAAGAAATTTAGGTAGAAAGGGGTGAAGGGTTTAGAGTTTGTGAAGTTAGTTGTTTCAAAAGTCAATGAGAGGTCCGGTTTAAAAGGGCGGTCCATCAGCAAGAAGGGAAGGTAAAGAGAGAGCAGCGGAGGAAGACGCGCGGAGGTAAATTCTGCGTGCTCGTTGATAAGTGGGCAGTTAACGAATAGGGTGACTGATAAGGGAACCTGAAATTCCACAGAGAGGAGCAGGGAGCCTCCCCATGAGATATCCATGGAAAAGACGAGAAAGGGCCCAATGCTAAGAGGGGAGAGAGTGTCCCCCAACCTAGCCCTGGTGAAAAAGGAAAAACGGTGTAACCTATACTTGGTTTAAAGATTGAATTTTGTTCCCGGGCAATTAGACCAACGTTTTGCCAACGGTGTGAAGGTGGGTAGCTTTTGCAGCAAAATAGCCCATAAATGGGATCCTCTTTTTTAAACTGGTAGGTCATATATGATAGTGGGTTGGTAGACAGAAACCCCCCGGGGAAGTACTCCCGTCCTGCCAGATGACGTGAAACAAAAACCTGTAACTTTTTGCATGAGGTGGATTGCGGTTTCTTTTTCTGTCTCATAAACACGCTAGATAACGGGGATATCTTGCTACTCCTACTTACACTTTGGGCACACTTTACAGACACGGGTCAGCATATAAATACAACATTAGGTTTTTTTTTTGTTTTCTAAATAGTTTGTTCTTCTTTTTTTTTCTTCTATTGTCCCTGGGAAGTGGGAAAAGAATTTTCCCCCGAAAGCCCTGCGTGCGTATAGGCGATAAAAGCCGGAGCAATGGGTAGTAACCCCCTTTTCTGTAGAATTTACTAAAAAAGAGAAGAAGAAAAACTTTATAAACTGGGATGCTTAAAATGTCGTGGGTATGAGTGACAAGAAAAAAATGATTCTGTGTTTTGAATGAAAAGAAGTGGGTCCTGGCCCAAAACGAAAAAAAGCGAAGGGGTAGGGGGGTTTCGGTGGAGGAAAATTTTGGGGAAAGGGTGTAAATGATAAGGGGGAGCCGTTTTAAAATTAAACTTTGTATGAAAGGATTTTATTTATGGAAATACATATTTTAAGGAAAAGAGGATAAATAAGTATACAAGATATGATGTGGGGCCCGAAATGACAGTAGTTTGTTGGATTATGTATTTGTAGATAAAAGGACTGTTGAGTAGACTTCGGGATGTACATGTTTATAGAGGGGCCACAGATATATCAGATCACTTTCTAGTTGTAGCTACAATGAGAGTAAAAGGTAGATGGGATACAAGGAGAATAGAAGCATCAGGGAAGAGAGAGGTGAAGGTTTATAAACTAAAAGAGGAGGCAGTTAGGGTAAGAATATAAACAGCTATTGGAGGATAGATGGGCTAATGAGAGCATAGGCAATGGGGTCGAAGAGGTATGGGGTTAGGTTTAAAAATTGTAGTGTTAGAGTGTTCAGCAGAAGTTTGTGGTTACAGGAAAGTGGGTGCAGGAGGGAAGAGGAGCGATTGGTGGAATGATGATGTAAAGAGAGTAGTAAGGGAGAAATAGTTAGCATATGAGAAGGTTTTTACAAAGTAGAAGTGATGCAAGGAGGGAAGAGTATATGGAGAAAAAGAGAGAGGTTAAGGAGTGGTGAAAGCAATGTAAAAAGAGAGCAAATGAGAGAGTGGGTGAGATGTTATCAAAAATTTTGTTTAAAATAAGAAAAAGTTTTGGAGTGAGATTAACAAGTTAAGAAAACCTAGAGAACAAATGGATTTGCCAGTTAAAAATAGGAGAGGAGAGTTATTAAATGGAGAGTTAGAGGTATTGGGAAGATGGAGGGAATATTTTGAGGAATTGTTAAATGTTGATGAAGATAGGGAAGCTGTGATTTCGTGTATAGGACAAGGAGGAATAACATCTTGTAAAGGGGTGAGGAAGAGCCAGTTTGGAGTGTGGGGAAGGTTCGTGAGGAGTAGGTAAATTGAAAGGGGTAAGGCACCGGGGTTGATGGGATAAAGTAGAAATGTTAAAGCAGGTGGGGATATAGTTTTGGAGTGGTTGGTGCAATTATTTAATAAATGTATGGAAGAGGGTAAGGTACGTAGGAATTGGCAAGTAGCATGCATAGTTCCTTGAAATAAAGGGAAAGGGGATAAAAGAGAGTGCAAAAATTATAGGGGGATAAGTCTGCTGAGTATACCTGGTAAAGTGTATGGTAGAGTTATTATTGAAAGAATTAAGAGTAAGACGGAGAATAGGAAGCAGATGAACAAGGAGGCTTTAGGAAAGGTAGGGGGTGTGTGAACCAGGTGTTTACAGTGAAACATATAAGTGAACAGTATTTAGATAAGGCTAAAGAGGACTTTGTGGCATTTATGGATTTGGAAAAGGCGTATGACAGGGTGGATAGGGGGGCAATGTGGCAGATGTTGCAAGTGTATGGTGTAGGAGGTAGGTTACTGAAAGCAGTGAAGAGTTTTTACGAGGATAGTGAGGCTCATTTTTAGAGTATGTAGGAAAGAGGGAAATTATTTCCCAGTAAAAGTAGGCCTTAGACAAGGATGTGTGATGTCACCGTGGTTGTTTTATATATTTATTGATGGGGTTGTAAGAGAAGTAAATGCGAGGGTCTTGGCAAGAGGCGTGGAGTTAAAAGATAAAGAATCACACACAAAGTGGGAGTTGTCACAGCTGCTCTTTGCTGATGACACTGTGCTCTTGGGAGATTCTGAAGAGAAGTTGCAGAGATTGGTGGATGAATTTGGTAGGGTGTGCAAAAGAAGAAAATTAAAGGTGAATACAGGAAAGAGTAAGGTTATAAGGATAACAAAAAGATTAGGTGATGAAAGATTGAATATCAGATAGGAGGGGGGAGAGTATGGAGGAGGTAAATGTATTCAGATATTGGGAGTGGACGTGTCAGTGGATGGGTCTATGAAAGATGATGTGAATCATAGAATTGATGAGGGGAAAAGAGTGAGTGGTGCACTTAGGAGTCTGTGGAGACAAAGAACTTTGTCCTTGGAGGCAAAGAGGGGAATGTATGAGAGTATAGTTTTACCAACGCTCTTATAGGGGTTTGTGAAGCATGGGTGATGAATGTTGCAGCGAGGAGAAGGCTGGAGGCCCGTGGAGATGTTCATGTCTGGGGCAATTTTGTGGTGTGATATAATGCAGAGAATTCGTAGTTTGGAAGTTAGGAGGAGGTGCGGGATTACCAAAACTGTTGTCCAGAGGGCTGAGGAAGGGTTGTTGAGGTGGTTCGGACATGTAGAGAGAATGGAGCGAAACAGAATGACTTCAAGAGTGTATCGGTCTGTAGTGGAAGGAAGGCGGGGTAGGGGTCGCCTAGGAAAGGTTGGAGAGAGGGGGTAAAGGAGGTTTTGTGTGCGAGGGGCTTGGACTTCCAGCAGGCATGCGTGAGCGTGTTTGATAGGAGTGAATGGAGACAAATGGTTTTTAATACTTGACGTGCTGTTGGAGTGTGAGCAAAGTAACATTTATGAAGGGGTTCAGGGAAACCGGCAGGCCGGACTTGAGTCCTGGAGATGGGAAGTACAGTGCCTGCACTCTGAAGGAGGGGTGTTTATGTTGCAGTTTAAAAACTGTAGTGTAAAGCACCCTTCTGGCAAGACAGTGATGGAGTGAATGATGGCGAAAGTTTTTCTTTTTCGGGCCACCCTGCCTTGGTGGGAATCGGCCAGTGTGATAATAAATAATAATAAGGTCATATACTGCTGACCTCGCAGCAGTGTCTGCCTGTTCATTGCTCTGTACGTCAACATGACCAGGGACCCAACAAAAACAATATCTTTATGCTTGGTAAAGATTCGGCGGAGCCAAAGTTGGATACGGAGGACTAAGGGGTGAGGTGAATCAAATTTCTGTATAGCCTGTAAAGTACTAAGGGAATCTGAGACAACCACAAATGATGACTCAGGCATAGATGAAATACAGATAAGTGCTGCAAGAATGGCATACAATTCAGCAGTAAAAATACTAGCCAAAGATAGTAAATGCCCACGTACGACACTGTCCGGAAACACTGCTGAGAATCCTACACCTTCAGAAGACTTAGAGCCATATGTGTACACTGCAATGGCATGAGAATGAGAGTGGAAGTGGTCAAGAAAAAGAGATGCAGGTAGCGACCATAGACAGTTGGGCTTTTGAGTAGGGATAGAGAAAGAACAGACTCGAACAGCTGGAACTTCCCAGGGGGGTAGGGAAAAGTGAGATGCTACACGAACATAGAAAGGTGGTAACTGAAGAGAAGACAAGAGCGAATGAAGGCGAAGAGAGAAGGGTTGGAGTAAACAGGAGCGGCGAACAAATAACGAATTGTCTACTAATATCAGTGACCATTCTATAAATGGAAGGATTGTGGAGATCATGAGAGCGTACATAGTAGCGAAGGCAATGGGCATCATGGCGATCAGATAAGGATGGAACGTTCGCTTCTGCATAGAGGCTCTAAACAGGGAAAGAGCGAAAAGCACCAAGGCATAATGTAATCCTTGGTGATGAATGGGATTAAGGCTAGAGAGAGTTAGCAGGAGATGCCGCTGAATAGTTTATGGCCACCATAATCAAGTTTCGATAAAATGAGGGTGGAATGTAGGCGAAGGAGGGTTCGACGATCAGCTCTCCATGAAAGATGAGCAAGGGTTTTAAGAAGGTTCAGCCGGCTGTGACAATTTTGCCTTCGAGAGGTAAGTGAGGTTTCCTGGATAACCTACTGTCACAGAGGAGGCCCAGAAATTTTGACTGTATTACGTTCAGGGACCGGAAGCCATAGAGGTACAAAGTCTAGTGAAAGTAATTTGGTGGGTTTTAGTCCTGGAAAGTTTAAACCCATGTGTAGCGGCCCAATTGGAAAACATGGTCGACTGCATGCTGGAGAGAAACTGTAATGAGGTGACAGTCAGCGCCTGCACAGGCAATAGCGAAGTCATCAACATAGTGATGACCAAATATTTGATGGAAGACTAAAGGGCCCAAATCATTAAAAAGCAAGGAGAAAAAGTGTTGTGCTCAGAAACAATCCCTGGGAGACACCTTCAGTTCGGGGAGAGACATTATTAACCCAAACATGGAAAGTCTATCAGTTTAAAAGTTTTTAAGGAAGGATTGGGAGATTGCTTTGGAGGCCTAAGGAGTGAGCTTGGCCAGATTATTATACCTTCAAGTTGTGTCATATGCCTTCTCAAGGTCAAAAAATATTGCAATTACTGAGTGGTTATTCGCAAAGGCATTACGAACATAGTATCCCAAACGTAAGTAAGGGGTCTATGGTAGAACGTCCCTTACGAAAGCCATATTGGGTGAGTGGAGAGACTGTCGTGTGTCTCTAAATACCACACTAAACGTCTGTTTACCAGGTGTTCCATCACTTTTCAAACTGCACTGGTAAGAGCAATGGACGATAGTGGGAGGCTTCATATCCCGTAGTGCCTGGTTTGTGGAAAGGGAGAACAATGGCAGATTTCAACAGCTGTGGAAGAACTCCTTGTAACAAATAAGATTGAAAAGGCGTAATAGGACTGCAAGGGCTGACTGATGTAAATGCTGTAGCATACGAATATGAATGTCGTCGGGCCCAGCTGCCGATGATCAGCAAGCCGAGAGTGTTGCCTCAGTTCTGAAGTGTAAAAGGCACATTATACTGTTCTCTGAGAGAAGAAAAGTCTATGGGTGCTAACTCTTGGAAGACTTTGAGGAAAGAAATGATGGGCATAGATTGAGCCCCTGAGAAATACAGACCAGATGATCGCCAATTTCATTGGCAACATCTAGTGGGTTTGCTTTATCAACATCGGCAACCCGCAGAACAGGAGCCGGGTCAGGAGAATATTTACCACTCAATTTTCGTACTTTTTTCCAGACTGCACTCATAGAGGAAGCAGAGGTGATGGTGGAGACAATTCGCCAGCAAGTGCGTTTAGCGTCACGGATGACACGGCAAGCAATCACACGCTTCTGCTTAAAATCAAGAAGTCTCTCCGTGGTTCTATTTAACCGGTACCTGCCCCATGCAGCACATTTCAAACGTACTGCACGAGCACAAGCAGGAGACCACCAAGGTACTCATTTCTGAGAATGCCTGCCTGAAGTTTGGGGTATAGAATGAGAAGCTGTGGTTAAAACTGAGGACGAGAAGAGGAGTAAAAGCTCATCAATGGAGGACGAAGAAGGAATCTCACTGAAAACAATAAGTTGTGAGTAAAGGTTCCAATTTGCTGATCAAATTGCCAGTGTGGGATACGAAGAGGTGGTGAATATGAAGGGGAAGCAAGAATGATTGAGAAATGATCACTGTCAAGTAAATCCGGGAGAACAGACCAGGTGAAGTCTAATGCGGCAGAGGAAGAGCAGACAGAGATTGATGCAAGACAGAGTGCGAGTCCGAGGATCAAAATGGGTGCGAGTACCTTTATTTAAAACATGGAATGGGTGGGTAGCAAGAAAAGCCTCTAACTGAATGCCACGGGAATCACAATGAGACCCCACCCAGAGGAAATGATGGGCATTAAAATCGCCAAGTAACAGAAGCAGTGGCGGTAATGACGAAACAAGAAAGGCAATATCCAGAAAAGATAATGCCCGAGAAGGAGAGAGATATAAAGAGCAGAGCGTTTACCACCTATGCAAGTGGATACAAGCTGCTGTGTAATGCAGCGAAGTACGAAAAAATAGCTGATGGTATGGAATATCAGTGCATAGAAGAAGGGCACTTTCATTAAAGGTCCCATCAGGAAAAGGATCTGAAGAATACAATAAATTATAGCCTGAGACGGGATAGATAACAGCAGAGTGTAATTTTGGTTCCTGTAAGCAAACACCAACAGGGGAAAACTGGGAGAGTAACGTCTGAAACTCACCCCGATTACCCCTGAGGCTGTGTATATTCCACTGCAAATAGGCCATGATTGGCAATGATAAAGATATCTGAAATCTGCAGGTAAGGGTTCCTACGGACTAGAGGGGTTAGAAAAGTCCACATGCCGAGGCAGCGGAAAACATTCAAGCAGTGAAGGAACGGTGCGCTGTGAAGAAGGAGTTGTGCAGATGGAGGAGAGGAGAGAGATGGAACAGAGGGTAGATCAGTGTCTATTGATGGTTTTGTCTCGGCAATATATTCAGAGATTGCTTCAAGTGTTTCGGAATTCAGAGACGTCATATGGGAGACAATATTGGAGATGGTTAGGGGAGGATGAGTAAAGATTGGAACTGCAATGGACTGTACCAAGGTAGGGGGGGGGCGCGAAAGGGTGGAGGCAACTGGAGAAGAAGCGTGGAAGGGGACAGAAGAGGTAGAAACCTGGGAGGTGGCAGAAGAGGAAGAAACTTGGGAGGGAACAGGGAAGGAAGGTACAGTACGAGGAGGAGGGTGAACCTCTACACTTGTAACAGAGCCAGTGAGAGGGGAAGAACAAGGTACAGAGACAGGGAAGGTAAAATAAGGAGGTGAAAGAAGGGAAGGAGGGGTTCAAGAACCTTTTTTTGACTTCTGAGAAGTAGAGGGACGATTGGGAGGAGGTGTCGTACGAGATCTCGTCGATACTGAGGTTGTTAGGGAGAACATGAAGAAGCGAGAACAGACTGAGTCGTTGAAGTAGAGGACGTCTGAGCCTAGGACAGCAAAAGAATTATATACAGGAGTGACTATTGGAGGAGGTAACCACAGAGGAGGCTGCAGAAGATGGGACCGCAGAAGTGGAGGGACGTTTTGAAACACGGGAATAAGAAACACGAGGTAGTCCCTTGGAGGCAGAGATGAGAAACTGTCATGGCATAAGGGAGACCTTCTGCCTCTGAGGTAATAGATTTCCTGCTCATTTAAGTAGACTGGCAACGGCGAGAGTACAAAGGGTGAGCCTCATGACAATTAAGGCAAGAGGGAGGTCAATTGTAAGACGCATGAGAATGGTCATTGGCACCACAGACTGGGCATTCGACTACGGATCTGCAATATTTCGCTGGATGGCCAAATCGCCAGCATTTCTACACTGTTGCGGTGTAGGGATCAACTTTCGAGCTTGTAACCGATGCCCTGCTACAAAAACTGAGGAGGTTCACGGCTGTCAAAAGTTGAACAAGCCACATTGCTAGGGTAATCGTCTCCGCCCAGGGGCAAGAAGAACATAAGTGTCTCCCTTGAGGATTGGGAGATTTTGGGAGTTCCAGCTGTTCAAGAATGCCATTGCCACATGTCGGGAAAAATTTTGTTGACTATGGTAGGGGGCCCAGAATTGATGGTACCACTACAAGTTTGAGGGAATGATTTTTTTCAATAGTGCCCAGGAACAGTATCGATAGGGGAAAAAGAAGAAAAAGATCATGAGCTTGGGTAGCATTCTCTACATGATGATGCATGTACCGCTCTTAAGAGCACGAAAAGAAATAATCTTTACCAACATGGCGTGGGGAGTGCCTTGCCAATACTGTGGTCAGAAAGATAGACAGTAGAAGAAGTCGGTCGAAAGGAAGAATTTGGGTCCATTGTGCATTCTGAAACTGAACGTGGAAAGGGAGTGCAGGAAGTGTCGATCTTTTCTGAGAAGAACGAGAAATTGGAGGGAGTATCATCAGCAGGTAATTGTCGTCGGCGTTTGGGCGTGGGACCAGAGTTAGTCCGCGTGGAAGGGGCCCGGCGATTCGAAAAATTGTCGTCCCGTAGAGGGAGAGGCCGGAAGCTAGTCAAAGGAGAGCGGAGGTCAGATAAATCGAAGGAGTCAGTCGAGACCTCAGTACCTGAAGCGGATGAGGAAAACAGCACCAGCAAGAGGTACAGAGGCATGAGGGAGTGTCCGAAGAGTGGTCCAAAGATGAGGCGGGGTCAGAACGGGATGCAGTATCAAGAAGGGGCCCAGGGGTATCAGGTTCATGGACTTTGGGCTGCCATGTTTAGGTTACTTTTTCTTTTTTTTTTTAAGGAAAAAAAGAAAGAAAGAAAATAAAAATAAAAAAAAAGAAAAAAAAAAAAGGGGGGGGCCGGGGAGGGATAGTTTTCCCAGGAGGAATGAAAGGGCCAGAAATCTCCTCTGCGCCCAAGGACCTCAGCACGCAAGTAGCACAGGTGCGGCATGAACTCGTGGCATACCCCACCCTTATGCCATAAACCAGCAATCCAGGATAGCACCTCCCCATCTGCCGAACTACTCAGTGGTCAAAGAGAGGGCAGCCGGATACCCACAACTTACCTTCCCCCCACCCCCCCCCCGGGAAACCGAAAGGTGGCTTCCGAGACACCTGTCGCCCGAGAGACACCCAAAGCCACCCTCCAGGATACTATAGAGGGATCGGGCGTCCCCAGGCAATCCAGATCCACGCAAACTACGCCCCCCGCCAGACCCCAATGAATGGGATGGACCCCGTACCCTTCCCCTACCTAGGAACTAGCTTGCCTGGGGGGGAAAAAATCTCAAAGGCCAAAAAAGGAAGGGCAAAAGGGAGGGGTGTGGAGGAGGAGATGGAAAGGTAAAAGGGGAGGATGGGATATGGAAGGGGGGATTGGGGGGTAATTAGGTTCGGTCTGAGGAAGGAGACCAACAGGTCCCAATTCCTCAGACCAAGAGCCTCTTCACCACAACAAGGAGCCCCCTTGAAGAGGGTGCTTACGTCAGACCCACTATTTTTCTTGAAGATAGGAATAACTCTGGCCTCCTTGAACCCCTCTGGTACAGTATTAGTGGCGATTGACAGATTTATTATGCGGACAATAGGGATGTTTTAAATTTAGAAGCACCATCTTTTAGGAACTTAGACAGGATGTTATCTGGGCCAGTGCTCTTAGTTGGGTTTAACCGCTTAGTTCTTTTTGAATAAAGTCATTTAAAATACATTTACTACTTGACAACTGTTTGGGGGTTTCCCCTTTATTGGTATTTTATGTTTGAAACTTATCAGTGTGTGTTAAAGGTATTTGATGCAGCTGATAATTTCCTTACTGGGGTTGATGCAAAAGTGTTGTAGGAAAAATTGAAACAATTTGCCCCCCTTTAAGATGTTTCGTGGCATACCTCGTTTATCGATAGTGAGAAACTATGTTAGACCTATCTACTGGCTTAGGGCTATCCCAACTGTTTTAGTTGTTGCCAGGGGCTTCGGGGGTTTTATGCTTTACGCTTCAATTTTTGAGCAATAGTGGTTTGCCTTTGCTCCTTTTATAGTCTCTGCACTCACTCTGTTCCTCCCCTTTTGGGAAATTTTCATTTTTAGTGCTGCAAATCTGTCTGCTTTAAATCCTTTTAGCAGCCGGTCTCTGATTTCATATTATTAATATCTCAGCAGTCACCCGGGGTTTCAGTTCTTCGTTTAATCCTAACCTCTTTAACTGGTACAATATTATCAAGGATGGCAGTGAACATTGTTTTGAATTTTTCCCAGGCATCGTTTACGTCCGTGCAACTTGTTATCTCTGTCCAGTCACAATTGTGAAGCCTATTTACCAGTGTTTCTTTACTGTGGTTTCTAGTTGACCTTATTTTTATTGTCCTGTGTAGGCCTATCCTATCCCTAGTGATTTTCCGGGTGCAGTAAATGATGAAATGATCACTAAGACCTGTGGTAATGACACCTGACTGACTAATGTTCTCAGAGCGGTTACAGAATATGTGGTCAATTAGGGTGGCTGAGAACTGTGTGATCCGGGTTGGTGCATTAATTACTTGAGTAACTATTTAAACCTAGAATTTGCTTATACCTTTTGCATTAGCCCGTTATTTTGCTGCTGAAAACAGATATTGAAGTCGCCCAGACAATAATACTTTATTGTCTCGCTATTGTTTATAAGTCCGGACAAGACTCTGGAAAAGTCTTCTAAGAACTGGTCCTGGGTGGGAGGGCAGTAACTAGTTCCTACTAAGATGCATTTGTGGTCACAGTGGTGCCTGTGCTAACCTTCCTATGGTGTAGAAATATACCTAGTTGGACGAATCTTATTGTGGCTAGCTGGTCTAGTGGCTAACGCGACGGGCTGGAGTTTTGAGACTCTCTGACCGCGGGTTCAATCCCGGCCGGGGTATGGTTTGTTTGCAATCGTGTCATTACGATTTCGTGAGTCATGAGTTTAGTCTTGGGAAGCAGCACTTCAAACCATAGAATCTCCAGTTTATTGTTATTTAAAGTCATTTAAATCATTTATAATGTAGGCACATACCCCACCACCCTTTCTGTTCCTATCTAAGCGTTTTATTTTGCAACCATTTATTTTGACCTATTCGACAGTCACCGTATCATCCAACCAGGATTCAGAGATGGATATAACTGCCGCCCTAGTTTTGTTAGCTAGAATCCTAATCTTTGCCAATTTTGGAAAAAGTGATCTTGCGTTGACATGAAAGTGAAGGCCTGTTTTCATAAAACAATTATAATCATCAATATAAGACAATGGGTCATTTGTATTAAAATTAGATAAATCAATGTCATCGTTGCTAGAAGGTAACTGTGCCAAAGTGCATTTGTTACACACAAAGTTAATTCTGGCACCGTTGCTATAATTGTACATACATCCATCATGCACCCACCCCTTACACATTTTACATAAGGTGCCTTTTCTGTTTTTCATGCGTACTTTAGTACAGTGTATGTACACGTTTGGTAGTGTTTGAGTTAAGAATGACTAATGTCTCACATTGACCTATGTATGCATTACATATGGAGTTAAGGTTATCATTCCTAGCTACTAGACCGTCATTAGCACCATTTATCTGTCTGTTTTGCCTCTGCACAATAGTTTGAGGTCCTGGATTAATTTGGATATCATCACTTAAGAGTTCTACAATAACAGCTGTGTGCCACTTTTTGTTTGGGTATGCAGTGTTGCCATACCTTGCGGTGATAGTGACGTTTACGTTTCTGATAGGATGGCAACTGTTGGGCTTTTACTGTCCAGGGCGCTATTACCCCATTCGCCTTTTCCAGCCCCAATGCCGGATTTTTCTTCATGGAATTGCAGGAGAATGATAAATATAATTATGGCAGCCTGTATCCCCTTAATGCCTGCCATTTTCACTCTTCGCTCTTTTACTCATATACAACAATATTTATTTCTTTTCCAGTCACCTAGTACACCCTAGTATCTGCTTTAGCAATCACCACTGAATTACTAGTAAATTTTCTTCAAAACCCTCTTCACTGCTCACTTTTCCCTTAACTTCATAAACCTCTTTCAGTTAACCCCTTATTTCACACACCCCTTCCCGCCTAGCTTCACAGTCCGGTTTCACCTATTACACATCTAACTCCTTTCCATTCTGGCAGGACCAGAAAATTTTAATCAATGGTTTTATCCGTCCAAATCCCCCTCAATTCCATTTATCGGGGGTTGTGTCGTGTTGCTGACTGCCTGACCTGGTCTGTTGTCTCATCCATTTTTAAAACACTGAGGGAAGTAAACGCCACTTACAACCTGACTTTCCTTGAGTTTTATAGATAGATTTGGCGTTTTCTGCTATGATTCTCTCACTGTACAATGGTCAGCTGAATATAAGTTAGCTGCTAAAGCATTAACCTTGGCTGTTTAACTATTCACTTCTTTCCCACGACTGGCACTGAGGGATATCCGACCTATAACCTTGGAGTTTTGTACTGTTGATTTGACGATGTCTCCTGTGTTTCCCTCTCGTTAGCACTGGTATAGGTGATGTGATGGTGGTACAGATATGATGCTACTGTCAGTACAGAAGAACGTCAGTATAGACGAGAACTTCACTTCGCTAGTTGTACGTCTGGCAGTAGTTGGTGTTTGGATGCCGGTGAGCCATGTTTAAATGCTCAATTCTTTCCCTCGTTTGTCAGTGAGGGAAAAAAAGTCCTACAGACCTGTCATTTTCTTGGAGTTTTGTTGTTAGGTTTTCTGCCATGGTCTCTTCCCGTTGAACACTGGTGCAGTTGATATGGAGGTCAGTTATTTCAATGTAGTGGAAAACGTCTCGTGTCTGGTTCATGTCTGGCAGCAGGTCTGATACTTGAATGCCGGTCCCTCTTTTGTCATATTTAGTCCATTTCGTTGTCGTCACCATCAGTATTCATGTCATTATCGGTTCCTTTCATGTTGTTGCAGCAGTACTTGTAATTTGGCCATCACTGGAGTTCGGACTGGCCCAGGGGACGGCAAGATATAGCAGCAGCCTTGTTGCTGCTAGTTTAGTTGTCAGAACCCCCTCAAATGATGATTCTCTTCAAATCGCTTGTTCTAAGCTGGAATACTACTGTACACTAACTACCCCCCTTCAAGGCTGGCGAAATTGCTCACCCGGAGATTGTACAAAGAACTTTCGCGGCACCTAAACCAGTGGGTTGAAGTCCTTTGAACTGCATTCCATAGAACGCAGGCGAGTGAGATCCATCGTAATATACACTTCGAAAATCTTAGAAGGATTAATACCAAACTTGCACACGAAAATCACTCCCTATGAAAGGAAAAGACTCGGCAGGAGACGCAACATTCCCCCAATGAAAAGCAGGGGCGCCACGAGTACAGAGACAACACAGTGTCAGGGGCCCAAGTCTGTTCAACTGCCTCCCAGCATACATGAGGGGGATTACCAATAGATTCCGGTCTGTCTTCAAGAAGGCGTTGGACAGGCATATAAAGTCAGTACTTGACCAGTCAGGCTGTGGTTCGTACGTCACTTTGCGTGCGGCAAACAGTAACAGCCTGGTTAATCAGGCCTAGCTGCGGGGGCGTTGACTCCCGAAACCCTCTCCAGGTAAACTCAAAGTGTACAGTGATCACAACAGTGTAATGCACAGTGTAGTGCTTAGAGTGTACACAATATATAGTTCAATGCACAGTGTAGTCACATTACACTGTGTTCACAGTATAGTGTAACTGCACAGTAGTTTTCGGAGTGCAGTGTTCTCAGTGCAGTGTTCACAGTGAACAGTGTAACTGGCACAGTGCAGTGACTTCT
Organism: Cherax quadricarinatus; assembly: GCF_026875155.1. Lineage (NCBI taxonomy): Eukaryota > Metazoa > Arthropoda > Malacostraca > Decapoda > Parastacidae > Cherax > Cherax quadricarinatus. Next base: position 2,096,894 of record NC_069473.1, read on the forward strand.
GTACATAGTTGGCGTAGTGTAGTGTTCACTGTATACAGCAGTCACTGTATACAGCAGTCACTGTGTACAACAGTCACTGTATACAGTAGTCACTGTATACAGCAGTCACTGTGCAGCAGTCACTGTATACAGCACTGTATACAGCACTGTATACAGCAGTCACTGTGTACAGCACTGTTTACAGCACTGTATACAGCAGTCACTGTGTACAGCACTGTATACAGCACTGTATACAGCAGTCACTGTGTACAGCACTGTATACAGCACTGTATACAGCAGTCACTGTGTACAGCACTGTATACAGCACTGTATACAGCAGTCACTGTGTACAGCACTGTATACAGCAGTCACTGTGTACAGCACTGTGTACAGCAGTCACTGTGTACAGCAGTCACTGTATACAGCAGTCACTGTATACAGCAGTCACTGTATACAGCAGTCACTGTGTACAGCAGTCACTGTATACAGCAGTCACTGTATACAGCAGTCACTGTGTACAGCAGTCACTGTATACAGCAGTCACTGTATACAGCAGTCACTGTATACAGCAGTCACTGTATACAGCAGTCACTGTATACAGCAGTCACTATATACAACAGTCACTGTGTACAGCACTGTGTACAGCACTGTATACAGCACTGTGTACAGCAGTCACTGTATACAGCAGTCACTGTATACAGCAGTCACTGTATACAGCAGTCACTGTGTACAGCAGTCACTGTATATAGCAGTCACTGTATACAGCAGTCACTGTATACAGCAGTCACTGTGTACAGCACTGTATACAGCAGTCACTGTGTACAGGCAGTCACTGTATACAGCAGTCACTGTGTACAGCAGATACTGTATACAGCAGTCACTGTGTACAGCAGATACTGTATACAGCAGTCACTGTGTACAGCACTGTATACAGCAGTCACTGTGTACAGGCAGTCACTGTATACAGGCAGTCACTGTATACAGCAGTCACTGTGTACAGCAGTCACTGTATACAGTAGTCACTGTATACAGCAGTCACTGTGTACAGCAGTCACTGTATACAGCAGTCACTGTATACAACAGTCACTGTGTACAGCAGTCACTGTATACCGCAGTTATCAAAGAAATGGTCACTACAGTAGTTATAGTTTAGTCATCACAGTGCACAGTAGTCAGTAGTGGTCACTGTGTAGCTCTCAATGCAATGGTCACAGTGTATAGTAGTTGTCAATGCAATGGTCACAGTGTATAGTAGTTGTCAATGCAATGGTCACAGTGTATAGTAGTTGTCAATGCAATGGTCACAGTGTATAGTAGTTGTCAATGCAATGGTCACAGTGTATAGTAGTTGTCAATACAATGGTCACAGTGTATAGTAGTTGTCAATGCAATGGTCACAGTCTATAGTAGTTGTCAATGCAATGGTCACAGTGTATAGTAGTTGTCAATGCAATGGTCACAGTGTATAGTAGTTTTCAATGCAATGGTCACAGTGTACAGTAGTTGTCAATGCAATGGTCACAGTGTATAGTAGTTGTCAATGCAATGGTCACAGTGTATAGTAGTTGTCAATGCGATGGTCACAGTGTACAACTGTTGTCAATGTAATGGTCACAGTGTATAGCAGTCAATTCAATGGTCACAGTGTACAACTGTTGTCAATGTAGTGGTCACAGTGTACAGTAGTCAACGCAGTGGTCACAGTGTACAGTAGTCAACGCAGTGGTCACAATGTACAGTAGTCAACCCAGTGATCACAGTGTACAGTAGTCAACGCAGTGGTCACAGTGTACAGTAGTCAACGCAGTGGTCACAATGTACAGTAGTCAACGCAGTGATCACAGTGTACAGTAGTCAACGCAGTGATCACTGTGTACAGTAGTCAACGCAGTGGTCACAGTGTACACCAGCAACACGGACGTTACCTTGAGCCATTGCTGTGGTAACAGTGTAGATGTCACAGTGCACAGTGAAGTGGACACAACATACACTTGCAAATATGGAAGTTACCTTGAGCCAGTGTAGTGGTTGCAGTGTACAGTGTCAAGGATGTAGTATGCAACAGCAACATAGACACTGACGTCAGGAGACTCATATTTCTCACTGTCTCCTACAGGATCTAGTCGGTAACTGGGAATCCCTATCTCTTCCACCAGCATAATGAGATACCTGGCTTAGAGCTGCCGGTTCATTGTTGATTTGTTGCATCACTTGCTGGGTCTACCACTTAAAGGTTAATCGAGTCTATTTGACCTATACACCACTAAAGAATAATACTTTATTAAAAATGAAGCGCTAAATCTACAAGGGTTCTACAGCGCAGCAGGGAAGGGAAGGGTGCAGGGGTAGAGGGTAGCAAGGAGAGGAGTGCTAGAGGCATTATCAGCACAGTTTGTGCAGTAAATGAATCGCTGTCAAAAAGTCAACGAGTGAGTGAGTTAAAGGAAGGTCCATCAGCAAAGAGGGAAGATAACGTAAGGGTATTAGAGCGGTGACGACAGTCCAACAGAATATGACAAAAACTGAAACCTGATAATTCTCAGAGTGGAACAGGGCGCCTCTCCATGAGATACCCACGAAGATGCGAAAACAGGAGAGGAGTCTCCCATCCTCGGCACTGATGACAAGAAGCATGCCAGAAACCTTTACTTGGTTTGATACAATGGCATTTGTATGTAGCAGATCAGTCCAACGTTGTTACCAACTGTTGTGAAGGTGTAGAAATCACAGCAAAAGTCTGTGAATGGAACACCTCTATATGAAACTGGGAGGTCATGTACTGCTGACCACGTAGCCGTGTCTGTCTGTTCATTGCCCTGTACGTCAACATGAGCGGGTATCCAGAAAAAAACTTTGCTTGCTAGAGATTGTGTAACCAAAGTTGAATACGAAGAACCAGGGAATGAGGAATCAAATTTTCGTGTAGCCTGCAAAGCACTTACAGGAGTCAAACTACCACAAATGCGACACACGCAAAGCTGGAATACGGATAAGTGCTATGAGAATTGCATACAATTCTGCTGTAAAAATACAGCTGAGGCTAATAAATACCCTCGTACGACGCTGTCCGGAAACACTGCTGCAAATTCGATACAATCAGAAGACACTGAACCATCGTTATACACTGCGATGGCATGAGAATGAGACGAAGTGATTAAGAAAGAGCGAGAAGACACCGTAGGCATTTGGGCTTTCACTCATGGCAGTGAGAAACACGAGCCGCCGGAACTTCCCAAGGGGAGAAGGAAAGTTAGATGCTACATGAACATAGAAAGGTGGCAACTGAAGAGAAGACATGAGTGAATATAGATGAATAGAAAAGGGACGGAGTAAACAGGGGCGACGAACAAATAAGGGATTTCTACTAATAACTGCTACCATCCTATATATGGAAGGATTGCGGAGGTCATGAGAGAGAACAAAATAGAAGCAATGAGCATCACGGCGATCGGTCAAGGATGGAATATTTGCCTCTGCATAGAGGCTCTCGAGAGCTAAAGAGCGAAAGCACCGAGGCATAAACGTAATCCTTGGTGACTC